>VXBO01011832.1:12891-22917 GCA_013400135.1 Rhinoptilus africanus | reverse complement strand
ACCAAGGGGAAATCATGCCTGACTAATCTGATCGCCTTCTATGATGGTGTGACTGGATGGATAGATGAGGGGAGAGCGGTAGATGTGGTCTACCTTGACTTCAGCAAGGCGTTTGACACGGTCTCCCACAGTGTCCTCATAGGGAAGCTTAGGAAGAGTGGGTTAGATGAATGGACAGTGGGGTGGATAGAAAACTGGCTGAAAGACAGAGCCCAGAGGTGGTGATTAGAGGCACAGAGTCTAGTTGGAGGTCAGTGATGAGTGGTGTTCCCCAGGGGTCAGTACGGGGTCCAGTTCTCTTCAATATATTCATCAGCGACCTGGATAAGGGGATAGAGTGCACCCTCAGCAGGTTTGCTGATGATATAAAGCTGGGAGGGTTGGCTGACACCCCAGAAGGCTGTACCGCCATCCAGAGAGACCTGGACAGGCTGGAGAGTTGGGCAGAGGAGAACCTTATGAAAGTCAATGGCTGGGTTCCTGTGCAATCTGCTCTAAGGTGTCCCTGCTCTGGCAGGGGATTGGACTAGATGATCTCCAGAGATCCCTTCCAACCCTTTGATTCTATGATTCTATGAATGATTGCACCTTCAGATGAACTTATCACATGCACTTGCCTTTATTTGAATGTGCAATATGAAACAAAATAGTTCACAAAAGTGTGAATAAATTGTATATATGTAACTACTTAGATATCTATATAAAAATCGTTGATTGTCTACATCAGATTTCTTCACTTGATTGTGATTGACAGGCAATATCCTGAATGTGGGAACACTCTTGCCTTTTGGCAGTATAGGCCTCTCTCCTTTCCCACAGCCTGGCCTGAAACACCAAACACGTAAGTAGAGACAAACCCATGCTGCTACACCACTGTCCCTAAGCATTGGTCCTTCAGGTCTGAAAGGGGTTCCCAAAGCATCGCTTCATCCTCCTCAAACCCTGCCCGTGGTATACACCAAAGCCTAGTGGTCGAACACCTGGCAGACCTTCTACCACTGCAGCAACCTGGCTCTTTATATTTTCCTGTTTTTAGTGGTCATGATAGAACCCTGATTTCTTAAAAATAATTTCCTTTATGAGCAGACCTACCACCTTCAACATTAAAAAACCCCTCATCAGATTACAAAAGTCCTCCCACCTCCCACCAGCAACTTTGCTTAATTCCATCAAGCCTGGATCTCATGTGTCTGGTGGGAGGTTTGATTTCCTTAGACTTGCTTCCAGTTGGCTGGATGCAAAACAAGGCTTAGTATTATTCAGTTACTAGCTTTGCATTAAGATGACGTTGGAAGACACAATTTTTAAATAAAGATAGTGTTCAGAAAAATAGCACAAGGATTTTTTTGTAGTCTAAATGCAAACTAATCCATTACTGAGGATAAGGAGGATTCAGCTGAAGCAAGGTAAGACGACTGATTGTAAAAACGGGTGTTATAGTCCCTGAGATACATACTTGAAGATGCACTTCAGAGAGAGAAATCACAGAGAGCTCACACTTACAGACATGTTTTTCTTTCTTCTCTCCACTCTAAAAAGCAAAGGAAACAAATTGGTACAATTTTCATTTGGGAGATTTACCTTATTTCACCCAGTCAAATTTCTTTTTTGAATTTTTGAACTAAAAAGTTCTAAAACAAGCTATTTTCATCTAGTAAAGCTTAATGAGTTCTGAGGTATGGATCAGCTCAAAAGCTGAAGTAGCTAATGGTTAAAGAACGACTCAAGGACAGGGTAGCCCAACAGCTACAGTGTGGTAGCTTCACTGCTTTTTTGGGGCTGCACCTCACTGCGTTTCTCTTTTGGTGAACAAGCACCTGATGGGGCNTCTGGACACGTTCCAACACCTCAGCTTTTTTTAAAAAAAAAGTTGGCTTTGGGAAATTACACTACCTTTACTTTCAGGAAGCTTGGGAGCTGATGGAAAATGTGCTTCATATGACGAAGACCTGAAACTTGAACTGTCTTTTGTATCAACTGCTCTTATTTTATGGCAAGTATTTTTTAATGTAGCAGCATTTATAATGTGCCTTCGACTTGCTTATTTGCGATCTATTTCCACCAATATCTACCACCTGTATAGATTGCACAATTAATATTTCAGAAAGAAGATTTACTTAGGAGTCTAATCCCTGGGTAGTAAATATTAATTAGGCACTTAAATTTTTGTTTTAAAACAGCTTTTGTGATATGGAGGGCACGTTTTTCTGTCAGCTGCTCAATATTTATTTTAAGTGTATTAAACCACCTCAGGAATATTCCGTGCATGAAAACCTTTTTATGTTTGAGTGGATTAAATTTACAAGTCCAAATTAATGCTATAAATTACATTTACATAATTCATTCTCCACAAAGGGGTATTTGTTTTGCATGTGTAGCTGTTAATATATGCAACTGAAGATGAAAACTTAATGCACTATTGTTGCCCACATTGCTAATTTGGACTAAGCAGAGTTTATAGACCATTTCAGCCCCTTACTTGTTTGGTTGACAGATCTTACTTTCAATAGCTGCATTTCACAATTAATCAGCATGTACATGTGTTCCCAAATAAAAAAGGTTTTGCTAAGTAAAGTCAAACAGGCCTTGCTTTGGTTCTTAGAAACATAATAATGCTTAAAAAGCTGTTATTAGTATTTTGCTTATTAGCATAAGTAGGAAAAGGCAACTGGGGGTAAGCAAAGTAGTTGAACAGAAGGTTAGGCAATGATGTCTTTCCTTGCTGATTTGAAACATATGCAAGAAGAACTAAGCTGAGATCAAATACTAGTTAGTACTAGGCTTTGATTTAAAAAGACAAAATTTTTAAAGAAGTTAACCAAGGTATCTAGCCATTTGGCTGTCTTTGAAATTAATGGGAGTTATGTGGCTAAATCCCTCTGCCCCAAATCCCATTGTAATTCCCAACACCTGAAGCCACTTGTACCTCTGGCATGGTTGATGTTAGCTATTTGATTTGCAAAATTGAACACCTGTGTTACTCTAACACTTGCTTTTAGAAAACATGCCTTGTACCATACTAACAATCAATGATATTCATAAGTGCCATGTGTATAAAGTATGTGGGCACTTTATATGGCATTTGATGGTCTGATCTTAAGTGATTTGTGTACGTTTACATATACTCAAGAAATCAGACTCACCTTTTTTTCCCCTGTCAGGCACTGTTAGGTTTTTTATCATTAGAAACATTGAAATTATCATCTCCCTTCTGCCTTTAACCTTTTTGTTCACTAATTAAGAGAAGAAAACAAACCCAAAAGTGCCTACAAGCACCTACCTGGAGGTCAAATAAAATGATTGAAGCCCAGGAGCTATTTGAGTGAATATGAAAGTGACATTTAAGCTGGGCCATATTTTTATTCCTTTGTTGACCTCTGCCTCTTTCAATGCAACATAAGTACACAAATACAATAATTTGAATAGAAAATTATGCCATCCCCTTACAACTTTATGTCCTGTTAGTTCACACAGACACATAAATCAAATTATTGCTTAAGATGTATATAGTCAAAAGATCTTAAACTGTAATTATTATTACTATTATTATTTGTTGCCCCAGCACCTGTTTCTGGAGCTTGAATTCTTTGGTATTGCTTTGCTTCAGTGACCGGACAGGTTTTATTATAGTGCAATCTCGTAATCTGTAATTTCAAATTTCATTACAAAAAGTCCCCAAATTATACCACCACCATTAAAATGAACACAATTTTCTATAAAAATATAATTAAAGAAAACAGAACTAGACAAACTCACTACTAGCATTTCTATGTTCTTTCTCAAAAGAGCTAGTGAACAGTAACTACACATTAGGGTATAAACTAAATGAATATCCCCTGTGGCTCACCAGTCTGACCAGTGAGAAGTACGGTGAGGATACAAGTTTGTGCCTTGACACAAAACTTTCCATCTTTCCATGCCCTTCCACAACACCTCAAGAGTTCGTGTCACCATGGCCCTTCCTTGCTGTTGTACCTAGCCACTGGTCCCCATGGGAAAGGGTTACCATCTTTCAGCATGCGCTTCCACCCCTAGCTCCGCAACTGTGTTTTTCTTGGGTTTTTGTCTTGCTCAGAAAACAACAGTGGAGATGACACTGATAAAGTGTCCTGACATTGGCAGCTTGAGGTCATGTTAAAACAGACACTAGGTTAAACAGAAAGTAGATGTAGTTGCAGCCTAGAGCTTACTTAGAAACTCTTTGTCAAAGCGTGCCTTAAGTCAGAGCCTGTCTTCTCCAAGCAATGACATGGTGCTCTCTGAATCTGGAGGGACCATTATCAGCAGAAAACACAATTCAGTTTAATTTTTTCGAGCTGAGCAGAACCAGCTGAAAGTTCACTCAGTGCACACCTACCCCTCACCCTCTGTGAGCAAGTATGGCATGGATTTTACTGCAGGAGGGGCTCTGTCTTGTGGCTACTGAAGTAGGACTCATGCCATGACTTCTCAAGGCACCAAGGCAGGTTTAACTGCTATCCATTCCCCTCAGTCATGGAAAGGGTGGTGGCATTTGCCTATCAAGTATGGAACATGGCTCTGGCTATGCAGATCCAGTCAAGGAAATACCAGAGATTGTGGATAAAACCACCAGTACTGAGCCCGGCTGGGATGGAGTTAATTTTCACATAGCAGTTTGCATGATGTTGTGTTTTAGATTTGTGGCCAAAACAATGCTGGTAACACAGTGATGTTTTGGCTATTTCTGAACAGTGTTTGCACAGTGTCCAGGCCTCTCTTTCTCCCCCTGCCACCCCAGGGAGGAGGCTGGGGGTGGGCAAGTGACTGGGAGGAGACACAGACAGGCAGAGGAGCCAAAATAGCCAAAGAGATGCTCCATGTCCTACAAGGGAACGTTAAGCAATGAAACAGAGAGCAGAGAGTTTAGGGAAGCTAGCCATGCTTTGCTCGGGAGCTGCTTGGGCACCAGTCAGCCCTGGGAGGGTGTGAGTGATTGCCTTTGTGTCACTTGTTTTGTTTAGTTTTATCTCTTCCATTTTTCCCTCACTTGTTGAACAATTTTCTTCTGGACTCACGAGTTCTTTTGCTTTTACTCTTCCTTTACTCCTCCCCCATCCCACGATGGGGTGAGGAGAGGAAGAGAGCAAGTGGCTGTGTGGTACTTAGGTGCCTACTGAGGTTAACATACATGATAATAATTCAGTGGAACACATTAATATATGATATTAAAGGGCTGAAATTTCTTTATTATTACTGAGCTGAGTGCACTAACAGCATGAGTTATGAGAAATATAAACTTTAAACTGTCTGACATTATTCACCTTGAGCGATTCTATTTAAATCCTGTGCTTTTTTTCTGTTAATTATACAAAAATTGTCAAGTTTTGCTCATAAATGCAACACACTTGCAACATGAGTGTACAAGAGTGGCATGTTGTTTTCAAAGACTTTAATGATGTTGACTACAGTAATTTTCAAGTAATGACTGCAGGGGAATCAAAGTACTCGGCTCCTTCTGTCAGGGTTTTCTCTGGCAATGGAAAGGACTGAGAGCTCACAACCCTTAGAGAGCTGTGAGGAGGGTCCTAACCTGAGAGTAGACTTGGGAACTCTAGACTTTAATGTTAAATGGAGCATCCTCACTACAGAGTCAAGCCAGATTTTTTTCTACTTCCTTTTGACCATACAAGTGTGAGCAGCAAACCCTCACCAGCCTGATGGTAGCTGGTGTTTGTCACCCAGGCATAGAGATAGACATGTCCTAAACATGTAATAAACGCAGAGGTTCTGTGATTCCTACACGCTGACTTGTAAAAGAGCATGTTTCTTCCTTGGGAATGAAAATGGGAGGCACTGGAGACCTTCCCACAGCTGGCTGACGCTGTCTGCAACCTCACTGCAAAGTGGATGACTTAAGAAGCTGAGCCCAAAACCTGGCTCAGGGTTGAGCATCTAGCCTAGATAGTACACCGGCATGGCTTAAGAGACACAGGGAGGCTGGGAGAGGTTTTTGCTGGCTAACAGGAAGAAGTTTTATGTCAACTGTGTAGTAAATGCCCAATTTCATTGGGCATTCAATTCCATAGTGCTGTGCAGGTATATTTTGCAGGTCTAGTAGGAAGTTTTGCTACTGTTGAGGCAAAGAGAAGTGAGGTCAGAAAGTACATCTAGGTCAACTAATGTGAATCATGGTAAGCATATTGTGTTGAAGCCTGGTACCATGAAAAGTTCAAACATGGGGCTAACACACAGCACAAAGTATTCCTGCATGTCGTAGTCCTTCATCACAAAGATCTGTAAGGTCTTTCTCTTTCACTCCTGCCTTGAAGTACAGTTTGACTCACATTGGTGCTGTTCTAGCCCTAATTTAACAACCTAAAAATAACAATCTCTTCTTTTACATGTTTAGAGCCTAAAAAGAGCCTGTTGGAGAAAGGCTGGTTACCAACCAAATTATGGTTTTGTACAACTTGTGCTGTCTTTCAAACTGCACAGAAAATACAGACTGCTCTGAATGTCATTCGGTTCTCTGATCCCCTGCATCCTGCTGATGCTTTCGCTCTCTTTCTCTGTGCTGGAATATCAGATGGCTCCCACTCTCAGCAAAACTGCTGGCAGTCGGCCATTTGGAATAGACAGCCACAACATGCAGAGAAGCTTGCCTGGCTTGTTATTAAATGGATTTCACCGGACAAAGAGTGATAAAAAGCTGGAATTTTCCTGGGTAGCGAAGTATTTTAAAGAGGTAACCTTCCCTTCTTTTGCGGGGAATGTTATTTGTTTAATAATCCCTGTATTTCTCAGTCCCACCTCATTTTGCTAGTTCAATAAATAGACCTGCCCCTGCACCATGATTACTTCATAATGTTTATTTATCAGCCAGAATGCTCCACTCGTTTGACAAATGAACACATACACAAAGCTATCAGTTTTACAGTTCTCATAACACAGCGTGAACAATGTCAGTGGTGATAGTAGAGGCTGTTTAAAGTAGTACATGAAAGAGCGGAAAATGACTGTGTATAAACGTTGGACCCTAAGGAAATAATTGGAGCTTTGGTCTTTGATCTGTGTGAGGGGCATCCTGCAGCCGTGCTAGGGGAGCACTTGACTACCAAAAGCTGTAAGCTCACCAGGAAAAAATGACTTCAGCATAAAGGCTGCAGAAATTACTGCCCAAGAAATCCCAGCTACAGAAATTAGTGGATAGTTTGTGTTAGGGTGAAGCAAAAATGTGTTGGTGTAAAAGTGTGGATTTCCTAAACCTCATCACCAAGTTCAGCTCAGAAAATGTGAGTCAATGCTAATTAATTAACCTGTCACCAGTAGACCAATTCCAAGATGTAATCACTCCCATTCTCAAGGCCATTTGCTTCCTTTCACTTGCCACACACATCTGACATTGCTCTTCAACCACTTTCTGTTCCAGATCTGTGAAATTATCCAGGCTAAAGAAATCTGACCATGAAAAAATAAATTACTTAAGCTGGATCTCACGGGCCTCTCAGTCCCTCAAAAAAGCACTTTTATTTTTGAGGTCTGTGGGCCTAGTTACTCATATTTTCAGCAGCTGTTTTCAAATCAAGAAATAAAATTTAAAAAAACACCCCCCAAAATTGTTTTTTTCTGCTCTCACCTTTTTTTTTTTTTTAACTGTGCTATTTTTTATCAGTGGATCAGCTCTCATTTGAAAGCTTCCAATGAAATCTTCTGCAATGATACATAACACAATAAGTCAAAATGATCTTTGGAGCTCAATTACCTGATTAGAAGTATCAAGTAACTTAAAGTCCCAGTTAAAGAAAATAAGCAAAAGGAGCTGGGCACCAGAAAACAACATAGGTATTGTGTTGGTATACTACAGACATAATGAGGAAGGCTTAATTAAAGGATTTTGCTAAAATAATGTCTCTTTAACAAACGGCAGGCTTTTTTTCTTCTGCAACTGTTTTCCTGGTCTGTCACTGTTGTATAATAACCCTGATCCAAACCCCTCAGCTCCTGCATCTGACCCTGGCAACCCTTTCTCCCCTTGAGTCCCACCAACGAAACTCTTCGATCTCCTTCTAGGTGTTATGCATGGACTACAGACAACCATGTCAATATCTTTTGCTTCAGTCCTCATACTGCAGCCAAAGTGTGAGCATCTGCCAGTGTCGTGTTTGTGTAGCCCAGCAAGTGGGAGAAATAGCACACCATAGAATTACTAAAATTTTACGGGGCATTCTTAGGCTCTGGTAATACTTTTTTTAAAGTGCTTTTAGTTCCTGAAGTGTAAGTTGTTATAGAAATGCCAACTATTATTGATCCATCTTGAATTGTGATTTGTGAAAAATGGAACCTCAGGACACATTATTGTGATGGAGGGACAAATCTTCCATTTTACAGCTTTTACCAATACCAAGCATGCTGTACATTAGCATTTAAGGGAATAGCACTGGAAAATAGAGGACAGGCAAGGACAAATATCCAGAATGTACACTTAGAAAATGAAGCAGCAATAATAAAATAAGTTTCATTTAAATTCAACATAAAGGGAAAGAACTTTAAGCAAACAAAAAGATAAAGCCTGCAGGCAGGTCTGTGATGATACATTCTCGGAAAATGACTACTCTGATGTACAGAAAAAAGATTAATGGACTTCTTAACTGCCCAACATGCCTACATACACAAAGGGATGTCTTAGAAAAAGCATTAGTTGAGGAGACCATTAATTCACTAAATAATGGAAAAACAGCTGTCTTGGATGGTTTCCCAAATAAATTCTATGAAGTCTTTAAAGAAACTTGGAGGTCCATTTTCTGTGCAACGTTCAGCATGGCCTTTGAACATAGTGATGAGCCAAGGCACTTGGCATGATTCTGGTTGAGACTGCACAGATCCAGCATCCTGTCATCTGCAAAGGCATTTCCAAAGGGCTTAAGTCTATATTTCCCATTACTGAAAATCACAATTAGATGAACTTTGTTAATGGAGATTATTTGATTATTAATAAACTTAATTAAGACTTTCTTATTAATCAGAGTAAGTAACAGAAGGATCATTACTCTTGAAGTACAAAAAGGATTTGATTGCAATGCCTTAGCTTTTAAACAGTGATAATATGCTTCTACATCTATATTAGCAAATCACATTAGATTTTTTAAAGGAAACACTGTTCTTTAAGTAGAGAGAGCCAGGAATTAGTCAAAGCACCCTTTTTTCTCCCATAAAATGCTAATTTCTCAAAACAAAAATTGTTGCTAGGAAAGCACTCCTTTCAACAAATTCCCAAGATTGAAAAAATGTTTGGAAAAGCTTCAAAATCGTCAAAATAGCTGGTTCAAAATGCAAAGTCTAGTCTATTTCACTAGTGTGCAAAACACAAGGTACTTACAGTGGCACTTTTAATAGATTGTTGAAGTATGCCAAAGAAATGCTTTAACTAACCTCAACCAAATTCTTCCCCAACTGAAAAGCAGGGCATCCAGACTAAATCCTTTCACTGTATTTCCCAGTTACCCATTCAGAAAGGTGCTTCTGATACCTTGAGACAAACAACTCCTTCTGGCCTTCTTACAGGGACTGAGAACTGGATCTATGTCCATAGCAAGAGATTAAAGTTTTTCCTCCTGCTTTGTGTAGGCCAAGATTAGCCCAGATTTATTTTAGTGTGGACCATCTGCTATCCTTTTGTATTTTTTTTTTCCCTCACAGGGAAATATAAGCACAGCAAGAGGATTAATGCATAGGAAAAAAGTCCATTTGTGTAATTGGAGATTGCATTTGTTTTCCTGGGGTTTTGAATTATTTTATGTCCTTATAGATTCTTCTCTGTCTTTTATTTCCACTTCAGCATCCTAGTCCTGTCAATTTAATGCTCTTACTCATTCTTCAACCCTTCTGTCATTCCAACCGCTTTGCTTCCTCCACTCACCTCTTCCTTTCTCCTTTCCCACTCCCAGTTTATTTTTTCTCCATTTCTTTTGTTCACTTCTGTTTCTCCCTCTCACTGTTTTCTCTTTCTTGACTCTCTCCTCAGTTTGTACTTCTTTCCCCATCCTCTGGTTCTAACATAACTCCTTT
>VXBO01011832.1:0-12875 GCA_013400135.1 Rhinoptilus africanus | reverse complement strand
GGCAGGGAGAAGAGGGAGAAAAGGAGGGGAAAGAGAAAGGAAAAAAAAAACCTCGTGGGTTGAGATAAAGCCAATTCAACAGAAACAAAAACAGAAAAAGAAAATAACAATAATAATAAAAATAATAATTATAACAACAGTGACACAAGTCACTCTCACTGCCTGGTGAACTGGCACCAACATGAGCACTGATTGCGGCCTACCCCCTGCCCCGGCAAGATCCCATTTAAATATTGACCATGATGTCTATGGTATGGAATATTCCTTTGGCCTTTCCATTACGCTGTCTGTCTCCTTCTCAGCTTCTATGGGCAACTGAGGAGAGCTCTTGAAAGGCATAAACATCTCTCAACAACAACAAGAACAATATGCATTACTGACATTGCTTTCACAGCAACCACTAGAAAGAAAATTAACTCTGTCCCAGCTGAAACCAGGATAGGCAATCATCCCATTTGTTGATAATTTCTTTTTTCTTTTTTTTTTTTTGTTTCTAATTAACAAGAGGACCAAAATTAAGCTGCCCAAGTGACAAGCATCTGTATGTTTGACGTGCATTTCACACTCTTTTTCTTTAAATGTTACCCGTAACTATTTCTTACCTTTCTAAATATTTTAGACTGTCTGATAGGTGGCAACTTAACCCAGTGCTTGCAGAAGACTGTGTAATGCTTGTGATTATAAAGAAAGCCTTGTAAATACCTACTGAATGTGACCAGCACAGTGAGGTCAACCTAATATCACCAGAAAATGCAAAAAAGACACTACCTGTGCTACTGCATTTGAGAGATCTGATGCCTGAAGGAAACTATTTGTAACAACATTATTAACTTTCTTTTTACCAATAATTCTGGAAGGAACATTCAGCTGACATGTTTTTTCTACAGTCAGAAACACCACCGATATTACATGTGGTAGTTTTCTGACCTTGCCTAAATAAAGAACAGGTACCTCAAGTTCCTTGGCAAACAGTATTAAAAAAAAAGAAGCAGAAATAGCAAAAGCAAACTACAGTAACAGGACCGAATTGGCCTGTGGAGATTATATCTACAGCTCACATGAGAGGGAAGATGGACGAGTATTTCTTCTTAAAACATGACAAAAGCCATGAACTCATGAACTGCATTGTCAACAAGGATATCGACACACGTTCATCCTCTCAGAATTTCACAGTATGGCGAGCTACTTGAGAGTCCCTCTTGTCGTTACAATGTCATCAACTCCTCAGTATGCTTTTGCACTGCTACAGCTCCTAGTAATGATTTTTCTCTTTCAATAAAATATAATCAGCCCCTGAAAGCTTACATTTATAAAACCTGAGAGAGAGCTCCTTACTTATCCCCTGAAAGCTTTGTTTTTCAGATCTTGATGTTATTCTCTGAGTTTCTCCAGGCAAAAGGAGGAAAAGCAAAATTTTTCTTGATTAATTTAGATGTAGTTCAATTTACAGAATATATTTATTGTTTAGTCCTGTGTCGAAGCACATTTACTGCCGGTATTTTAAATCCCACTTCAGAGTGACTTTGGAAAGATCGTGTTAAGCACATAAGCCTACACTGTACATACCACATGTAAACCTATTCCTACCAGTTTTCCCTGAAAATGATATTTTGAGAATCCACGTGCATTATGCTTTTTCCATTCATGCTCTTATAAAGTTATAAAATGACAGCTAACTTAATGTTTTATGTATATGGGTCTATTGCTTTATTGCCTTACAATGACATGTCACACCTCAGGTGCCATCTAACCTGAAAACTCTCTGAAATTGGTATGACTTCCTCTGACTCTGCTTGCCTTTGGAACAGGTTCTACATTGCTGTGACTCTGAGAGTACAGTAGGCCAGAAAGCCCAGCCCAAACCACAACACTTCCTAATGCTCAGCATGGTTCACTCCCCCTTTTATTGTCAGATATTAGGACATTTAATCATATATTTACAGGTACTCCATATTCAGAGGTACTGTGGATTTAAGACTAGAGAAACAGGAAGAGGAAGAAATTCAGTGGTGAGCTGAGGAAGCCCCAGAACAAAGAGATGAGTGCGGCTGGATGGCCCTGAGCTGTGCTTAATTGTCTGAAAGGCTAAACTCTTAAAAAGATTTGTGAGAATGGACTAGAAAATAGAAGGCAGTATAGCTGATGAGCCCAGAAAACTGATTTTTACAGTGGGGAACCATAGAAACTGTACACACCTGAGTCAACAGGACATGAATGGATCAACAATAGCTTGAAACCAGGGTAGAGGAGTGAGGAGGCAATAGGTAAAAAAAAAGTTTGAGAAGGTGTCAGGAGTTCCTAAAGTAGATGAATTTCCCATCATTCTCAGAGAGTGAAGAGAACAGAGATGAGTTTTCAATCAGCCAGAGGTAACAATAGAGCAAACATGCCTTTGTGAAAGTCTAGACAAAAATTGAAAGGACTAATTTAGTTCTCACATTGAAGCTGAGGGTCTTCTAGTGATGAGTGTTTTCAGTAATAAGACTCTGGGTTCACAAATGATTACTGCAGGAAACCTACCCAGTGAAAAGTGAGTGCACTTAATATTCTATCATCTTCTCTCAGACGTTGTGTTAGCCAGTTCTCTGATGCTTTGAACAATGAAATAACAGGAAGCTCAGAGTGAGATCACTCCCACAGAGCACTTGGGCTGCTCTGTGTTGGCCTACGAACGCAAACCAGTCTCCAGCTTTCCTAGGGTGTTCCTTACCGGAGTAGGTAAATTCTAGCTGCGTCAAGTAAAAAAGTTAACAAATGAAAAATGAATTCTAGCCCTGAAAAACATTCCCAGTCACCTTTCTCTCTGTTTTTCGTGTAAAGAATTATAGCCAGACAACACTAGACCCGGTGAAAACATCAGGCAACAAAATTAAATATATACATCTATGAGAGATTCACAATGAGAGATGGGGTATTCGAATTTTCAACATTGAAGTGAATTATTATGCATTTTCTGGATATGCCTATTGTTAAAACATTGTCTGAAATCTAATTTTTAAATACAAACTTGGCTTCCTTTTGCATCATGAAAAATACAGCTTTAAACAAATTGAATTTGTCAATTAACAACAATGAATCTATTATATGCCGGATGTGTGACTTATGTGTATTTCTTAATGTTAGGAAGTCCAAAGACAGAACACTAACAAAAATGAGAATTGCGGTCTCAGCTCATACAGGAAAACAAATTGTGTTCTGAAAAACCTGTTTCAGAAAATAACAGTCACACGGAAATTGTACAAGCAGCAATTGGAGGTTTTAATCTCCCACATTTTTTGCATTTCATATTTCACAGCTCTGCCTTTCAGGCTTTCTTAAGTGTTTTCATCTTTTAACTTTGGGCTGGTGAGAAATGGCAGATAATTCTGCGTATGCCCAGAGGACACAGGATATTGAAAATCCTCTTTGGGGTACGATGGTTCCCAGCTTGCATGCAACATTTAGGGCTTTGTTTTGCAAAGACAGCTTTGAATTTTGATGCTCCACTTGTGGACAAAGCCCTCACTCACATGGGACGCCGTGTGTCCCACGGCTCCTTTGCCTTCACTCCCTCCCTCCTTGCTGCAGCTCTCTACTCACCTCCTGTCCCCTGAAGGGAAGGCAGCCTCCTGAGAGGAAACAACACACTCTCAACGGTGAAAAGAGGGACAGGGAGACACAGGAAGGTGCAGTGGAGGGAATAGAAAAGAAACATAAAAGTATTGGGAGAACAGAGCAGGGAAGAGGGGATTTCTGATCCACTCAGTGCTGGGGAGAGGTGCAAGCCCACCAACCCATGGGGAGCCGTGGTAACCTCCTTGGCTAGCTCCTTCATGAAATGATCGGAGCAGAGGGGAAGGTCAGAAAAGAGGTTTGAAAATATCAAAAGGATGCCATCAACTCAGAGAATCGTCTTCCAGCAATGCAAATACTCAAGCAGGAGAAGGCATCCGTCGTGCCTGGAGTTGCACAGTTCTTCCAGGCCCCTCCATGTTTTTACTCCTTAGGGAAGGACTGCAGCTCATATATTTTCATAACATATGCCACAACATATGTCAGTATGTCACCAGTGCCATATGAATCATCGCAGTATCACAGTACAAACAGCATGGGCGGTATTTTTCAGATCTTTGTAGTGAATGACTAGGAACAGCTTAAAAGCATACATATGAGGTGTTAGTGGTTACAATCCTTCAATATGGTGATTTCACAGCTTTTTTTTCACTTATAGTAGTTTTCTCTAGAGAGTATCCTGTAATAATAAATTCTGTAATATAGGGAAGCTCTACATTTCCTTCACAAGTCCTGGGAACTGCTGCTTTGTCCTAGCCTAGACCTGAAGTTCAGTCACTTCACCAGAGGAATAGGTAGTACTCTTCTGGACATCTTCCATTACTGATTGATGAAAGTCAGAAAATAGTCACATGGACCCTTCAACCCAGGGAATGTTCCTCATTCTATCTTACATGTCCCATGCCATCCTTGCTGATTTGTTTGTTGTTCTTTAAAATTATTTTATTTTCTTTATCATACTTCTGTGGAGGAATATAGGATTCCAATGCACTGGTAAATTGAAGTAACTTTTAAGGCATTTCTAAGCAAAAGAATGCTGGAGAGGAAGGTACATTTGAAAAAGATCTTGACTGACTGCAGAGCCCACCACAGCTTACAAGCCTAAGCACTGTGGAGAGTCTGTCTTAAAGATCTTACATTGTGAGCTTGGAAGGAGCTCACAGCCCATTTCAGCATCAGAAGAGAAGCAAATTCTTAATATGTACAAGACTCTGGATTCTGACCTTTCTGGCCATTTTGGACACAAGTGCCAGGATGCAAAAAGCTTGATGCTGAGCAGATGAAAGCTTTCTGTAAGTGTTGCATGCTTGAAAAGCTGTCCTCAAAACCCTACTCATCTGACACATCCCCAGCAGCATGGCAGCTCCAGGCTTGGTCACTTCTGCTGGTGCACCAAGTCCTCCTGAAGGTGGAACCACAGAGCAGCCCTGGTGCCCACACTACTGAGTCCTGTAGAAATAGGTATAGGAATGGAAACGAGGTACTACTTTAACAAGGTAGGGAACCATCCCCAAGTTATTTTTAAGCAGTAAAGCAGTTTTTCACTTGCTATAAAGACAGACGCAAGTGAGGACTTTCTGCAATAAAGATGTGTTAAATATTTCCTTTTTAGTCCAAATTCCTCCTCTAGAAGTCTGGGCTTTGATGTTGTGCTGACTTTGCCTCCAGAAGAGACTACAGCTGCAGCTCTAAGCTTGCTCTCCAATCCTTCAAGCACTGCTCCAGCACGGGTCCTTGTCATGGCATACAGCCCTTCAAGGACAGACTGCTCCAGTGTGGGTCCTCCACTGGACCCCACTATGGGTCCCTGTGGTGGGTCCATTTTGGAGCTGGCTGTAACCATCTGTGTCTGACATGGGGACAGCCCTCGCTTCTTCTCACAGAGGCCAACCCTGTAACTCCTGGCTACCAAAACCTTGCCACATGGACACCACTTTATCACAACAGACTCAGTCCTACCTGCTTGTTTGCAGGAGTGCTCTAGCAATGGCAGCTACATAACATCTGCCACTGGTGTCAGAAGAGCTCTAATGGCATAACCTACACTGTTTTGTGGTGGAAATCTATCACAGACCCATCATCCACCTAGCATAGCCATCTAGACCTCATGGGCCAGTCCTTAGACCCAATGTAGAATGGAGACCTGAATAAGGTATTGCAAACGTGATATATTCTTTCACTTTTGAACATTATCAAGCTGGCTATTTATAAACTAAGCAAACAAAAACCCCAAACAAAGCTATTGTCTGCCACTCCCTCCCTTTACAAACACTTCTGTGAAAAGTCAGTCTTTGTTACCCCTTTTTAGCTCTACACGCGCTAGCAGCAGCAGAACCAGACACATACGTTTTCAACCTTGGTCTATCCAAGCTTCTGTTGAAGAAGCTGGTGCTAACACTGATTAAAACAAAAAGCTCCCCCCAGACAATCTCACCAATGCTAGAACACTAGATGGGTCTTTTCAGAAGATACATGTATATAAAACCGACCCACTGAGAGGCAGTTAGTTGTTTGTCTGAGGTGGAAACAAAGCCCCATGGGGCCATCTCTGATAACAAATGAGAACTTTGGCTCTTACCCATGACCAGTGATGGAGCTGGTCAACACAGACCGAGCCATGGAGCATTGCATGTGGGCACAGCAGTGAAAGGAAGAGATTATCTGACCGCAGTATATTGTTTTAGCAGCAGTTGAGGACTACATTATGCAAATAGAATAAAAGGGTAACACATTCATACTTTTGCTTAGGAAAAGAGGCCTGGTTATATTTGGATTGTGCTGTATACTATATCATTAATCTCTGCTTAATTTGTACTGCCCTTAATTTCTCTATAATAGCACTACTGTGATTATTATTCTATGCACCTGTCTCTTGTTGTCTTGATCTCTACACGTGCTTTTTCTGTTTATTCCATAAAAATTGGATCAAAAGCTGTCTTATGCTAGGTCTATTTGTTCATACAATGCCGAGTAAAATGGAAATTAGTGTCTGTTCATGGTCCCTGTGAAAGTAATACACTCAGAATTATACCTACTGTGTTTTAGAAAGTTTTGCTAGAAACAGTTCCTTCAAATAATACGGCCATCATAAAAATAGTTTTATTTTGTCACAATCAGGAAAAAGACATCTAGCAGCAGCTTGTTCTGGGGCATATAAGGATAAGAGGCTCTTCCAAGAATCTTAAAAGCGATAATTTTTAGAGAAAGAAGAGCAACGGTTCACAATGCCATCAGAATATTTCCTGGGTCATTTGTACCAAGACCTCAGAATTCAGCCTTGTCTCTCTGAAACACCTATATTGGCAAAGAAAATATGCAAATGGAAGTTTTCATGTCTTTTGAAAACTGGTTTCCTCAATTTCCCCTCTAGAAATAGACTGGGGGAAGAATTGCCATTCTCCTCTGCTTTGACCAGCACTATCAGGTTTGATTCAACTGGAACTTCCTTTGGTAGATTCAAGCTTGTCAGATAAGAATTTTTTTTTCTTGAATACTAGTGCAGCAAAGTCAAATAGTTCTCAGGAATCAGGATACTTCTCTCTTCAGACTCACAGAATCATACAGTCATCTGGGTTGGAAGGGACCTTTAAGATCATTGAGTGCAATCAACTTTGATGGATAATGAGTAATTACCTGACTGGATTTGCACAGAAGTAACTGTAACAGCTGTATGTGAGACAGCGTAAAGCACGAAAGGAATCTAGTTCATTGCCAGCTGCTGCTGCCTCATACAGTTTCAGTGGGAGTCAAATACGCTGCAAAATATACTTTGCTACGTAACTAAACACATCTAAGTAAACATGTGCAAAGTGCAGAAAAAGGCATTTTTGCTTGATATCTGTGTTGTGGGATTTTGGGAGATGTTTGCACAGACCAAAGACCTTGTCTCAGTGAAGAAATAAATCTAGATGCAGCTGAAAGCACCTTCCCACTGATATTTTAGGGATAGTTTAAATAGTAAGAAGGGGATGAGGGCAATTTATAATGCAGGAACAAGTTCTGTAATTAATTTGATTTTTCGAGTTATTGCAATATACTCAGGCATGGAGAAGAAAGTCCAAGTTCGCACCAATATTTTGAAGGAAATGTGGGCAGCAAGCTTCATGGAATGGAAAGTTTGTCACTATTCAAAACTGCATTTCCCTGGGAAGACAAGGATATAGAGAAAATACTGAGGTGGATTAGACCAGCACTTAAATCTTTTTCTTTTGACCATTACTTGTCAAATTCTTCATCGGAAACAATTAAGTTAGAGTCTGTAGGACAGAAATGTACCTTTTGGAAATAGCTGAAAATATCTTTGGAGAATATGTTCTCTTTCATGTCCAAGTGAAAATGCTTTTATGAACAATGTTCCAGAAGAGAGAGTGTCTTCAAAGCTGGGCATTGCTGGTAAGAACAACACTACCGCCCACCCCTTTGCCACCCACAAGGGCTTTAGTTAACTCTGGTGATAAGCATACACAACAGCCCTTACAGAATGACATTAGGAAACACAAAGAAAAGCTGATGTAAGAAACCAAATCTGTTTGACCCTGTCTTGAACAGCATGCTCTCTCCAGTTTTGAGCCCTCTGGGTTTTTTGAGAGTGTTCTGTGGATTGTTCCAGGTCAGTTTTCTGAAGGATATGTGTTCATATCCCCTTGCCTTTTTGTATAATTTGCCCAAATGTTCCCATTAACACAACCACAGATCTGAGAGATGAAGAACAGCCCAAAGTAGGTAGCAAGTGCTCTGCTGTCTCATGTTATTTGATGAAACATTTCTCAATTTGAGTGAAAATAATGCAGAGACCATCCTTATTTAGGTTTTGAGAAGACTATACCCATCCATTCTCTTTTAAAGAGCCTTTTAAATTCTGTACAAGCTCTTGCAACTCACTGTGAGCAGGTTACTGTTCTATGAAGTGGATTACTTTGCCATATTTAGCAGTAAGTATTTAAGCACTTGAGTAGTGGTTCTAGTATCTCTGGAAGGCAAGGGAGGCTCTTTGTGCTTCCCTCTTCCCTGTAAATAGAGTTTGCCAGACACTGCTACACTTGATACTCCAGAAACAAGCCATTTACTTGAACCACATCTTGTAAGGATGTCTTGTCATTGCTTTCTCCACAACACATCACTCCCCTCTCCTTTCCAAGGATACAGTTTTCTAGGGCTGCTACTCATGGTGTATGTCATGCTCAATATGTTTTTTCTTAACCCACTTTACCACAGTGAGATGATTCTTTCTGTCCCTTCTTACCTCTACAAGGCAACTAAGAAAAACTGTACCAGCTTGTGAAAAGCCTTACTGCGTTCAGCAAGCCCCCAGGGCAGGGGACATCCTGAGTTGGGGGGCTAGTGGTGGAGATTACAGAAAAATGGACTTTGGGACTGTTACTGGTGTTGCTACTCTGGGCTACGCATGAGTTTTAGAAACCTTTAGCCCCATATTACCTGCAGATAAGTAGAATGGGGATATTGTAGCAGGGTCACAACTACCCTCTCCACACCATCTGTGGCAAGTTTTTGCAGTATTTAAGCCTTTATTCCAAAATTCATTCTACTACTTTCACTAAGGTTACTTTGGGCAAGCATTAACACCTTTAACCATAATCTACCAAGATAATAAGGAGTCTGGGGGGATCAGCAGGCAGCATTTGAGGAAAACACGATTTTCAGGGATGACTGTGGGTCACTGAATAGTGTAGCTATTCAAAGTGCGCACTGTGGCCCCGTAAAAGCAAATCACCTTGGCCAAAGTGTATCATATTTTCATATCATTTGAAAATATGGGGTAGTTAATAAAAGACTTTGCCAGAAATTTTGAACAACAAAACCCCAAAGTAGGCCATATACATATATATATAAATAAAAAGGTTAGAAAACCCTGCGTGTTTTCTTGGGAACAGCTTTTCCTGATTGCGTTCTGCCACCTAGTGATCTGAGAAAGGAAAAAAATTCAGCACCCTTGTGGTGACGTGTGAAATCAAAACAAAGCTGAGCAAGAGTACAAGCAGCAGACAGAAAAAGGGAGAGGTGAACAGTGCTACTGTAAAGCTATGGAGTGATCAGAAGAGGAAAGGATGAAAGGAGGGAAGCAAGAGGCTTGGGAATACAGCAGTTACCTGCCAAATGAAGCCTGACCTGAAATCTCAGTCTGGGCTCTGCCATGGTTTTATTACAGCAGTCCAGGTACCACAAGGACAGAGCTTTTAGCTTTGAGGGATTTCTGCAAGTTTTCCTAGGTGGTTTCAGGTCAGCCCAGATAACACGATCACTTGTGCAAGGTAAATGCATAGCACAAAGTACCTCACTTGACTTCAACTGAGCTGTTTGCAGCAATAGCCTGTCACTGCAAGGGCAAATTCCTGATTTGAATCACATGATTATTCAATCTTGGGGGCTGGATGTCTTTTACATGGTGTTTGTGGATTAAAAATAGATAATGGGTTTTTTTCAGTGGCTTCTTGGGGAAGTACGTGTCACACAGGAATGATTTAAGAAAAACACATAATTTAGAGTCTTTCCCTGTGTAATAATTGGTGTAACATGGCCAAATAACCAACTAGATTTAAAGGAGAGTTTTGTAGGACAAGTTCAGTCAGCAGTTAAGGACACTTGGAATATTTCGGGTTGTAGAGATAACAAAGCAGCAGTGAAAGGTGGCTGTGGTGCAATGGAACAGCAGTAATTTGGTGTGGGGACAAATTTTTTTTGTGTTCTTGCAGTTACTTTAGCTCAGATGTTACAGCAGTGCAACAGAGTTTCTTTAGTGGGGGGAAGTAACACTGGTATGAATTTATCCATAGTCATCTTCCTTTATTTGAACCAGAGCTGTTAGTTTAAGAAAAGTGCCAAATTGGTGGATTTATATCTGTTTTGATCCACTTGTAAGAGCCTCTGGCAGAAACTAAGCATGTAATGCACAGTTCCTCATCACTTTTCGGTACAGAATCAGGCTGGAGGGAGCTTCTAGGTGTATAATCCCACAACTGCTAAAGTT
The DNA here is from genome assembly GCA_013400135.1 of Rhinoptilus africanus. Classification (NCBI taxonomy): domain Eukaryota; kingdom Metazoa; phylum Chordata; class Aves; order Charadriiformes; family Glareolidae; genus Rhinoptilus; species Rhinoptilus africanus. The sequence continues at coordinate 2,338 of VXBO01011832.1, read as the reverse complement.
CTGCTGCCCTGTTTCTGCTGTCTAACAATTTTTGCTGTAATACAACTGCTAGCAACACCCCCAGCCTACTGGTTCATTTTGCAGATTGGGAACACAGATATCACAGAACTGAGAAACTTGCCCGAGCACACCCGGGGCCTGTGGCAAAACTCACAACCGGACAGAAATGCAGGTTTGCTGTCCTGCGTGCGGGGCCATTCTCCCTGACATGGGGGCTCCAAATGTTGCAATGCAATTGCTGCTGAGGTAGGAACATTTCCTCAGCATGTGGAAAAACAGTAAGAAGCAAGACCCAAGTATAATATTTCTTACATATTTTTTAATCCTAGTAACGTGCAAGGTTTTGCACGTAAAAACTCAAGATTTTCTCATTTCATCTAGACAAGCGTGGTCTTAAATTACCATCTCTACTTGCCACCAAGGAACAGGCAGCAATCTCACGTAATGTGCTCCCATGTCCCTGACATTTCTGGCCACCTGACAGCAAGGGCACCAATCAATATGGAAAAAAGAAAATAGCTGTTTTCACTATGGCAGCCATGGTTACCCATGCATTCTGATCAATACCTTTTGAGGTAGTGCACTTGTTGTCATAGAGAACCCCTATGCTGCAGAATGCCATAGCAACAAGGAAATGTTTTGATTTTATTTTTTTTTTCCTCAGTAAAACCACCATGAGGTAGTTCTGAGCTAAAGAGTAATCTGGTTTTCACCAGTCTGTTTTTCTAAATACTCTCAGGTTTCAAATTCAGAGCTCTGCCAGGCAAAACAGAAGCACGTGTACGAATTCCCTGATCTTTATACAATGCAGTATTAACTGCAATACTTCCATTGGCTTCTATGGACCGATAGAATTTAAAAACAGCTTGAAATCAGAATCAAATCCAAGGAAACAAATTCTCATCTGATTTACACTGGTTTAAGTGTATGGTAACTCCAGCTTCGGTGAAGATCCCTCAAGTGTTGACTGATGTAAACGAGAGGAGAATTTGATTCAGCCTCTCAAACATGTAAGTTTTGTAACCTGGCATTTGCTTTTATGTTTGATTGAGATAAGAGCTTAGGAGAGCAGCTGGCCTGCTTATTCTGTGGACATGCTTGCAGATCCAGGATGATGCCATAGAGGTGAACTGTGCCCACAAACTCCAAACTCAGGGCCTCACACCAGCTGCCCCCAGGGCACGTCCACCTGTGCCGCTGGCTGCCACGCAGGTCTCTGTGCTCCCTGTGCCATGTACCTCTCAGGGGCAGAGAGCTCCCTGTGCCCTCCACCAATGCCCAAGACACAGGTTTATTTTCTACCACCACCGATGGGCCTCAGGCTCAGAGCCACCCTCCCGGCTGTGTGCTGCTACTGAGCAACATGCTTAAGCGACTTTAATGTTACTTGTACCTAGTCAAAATTTGGAGGGCTGTTGGTGATCCACAGACTCGCAAAACTTGGGAACCATGGATTTATAGCACCGTATAGTGGAAAGCAGTCTGACGGCCACATAGCAAAATGGTTTTAGTCTGCAGGAGAAAAAAAATTGTATTCATGTTCTGCCTCTTTAGCAGCTTGCCTCTGTCTACTCATGTCTTTTGTGATAAAGAGATGATACCTGCCTCAGAGAACATTTACTTGGCTCCATAACTTGATGCATATGAGTTGCCTTTTTGACACGGTCAATTATTCATTTCTTCACAAATGTATATAGGTTGCAAGTGCTGCTGTGGTATGTAGAATTAGAAAAAGAGTTAATTTCTAAACGTGTGCTTGTTTTTTCCAACTGCCTTTTAGACAATTCAAATAGAAATATTTCTGTTCCCTACCAGCCTTGCCTCATTTACGTATTTCAGTGCTTTTCGAGATTGGGGCCAGAGAGAACTCGTCATACATTAAGGATAGTTTTCTTTGACTGTTTATGCTCTGAACATGATAAGGGCTATGTAGCATGTTTACGGGAACTGCTGTACACTGAACTGTGTAAAGCAATTCCTGGAATTATTACTGGTGATTTTTAGTGACTACCTAACACCCTGTAAATGCTATGGTACAAAGCTCCACAAGGCTATTAGGTACATACTGACATCCTGTGGGTGGCTTCTGAGAGTGACGAGTTGAGTCACGCCACCTAGAATCATAGAATCACAGGGTTGGAAGGGACCTCTGGAGACCACCTAGTCCAACCCCCCTGCCAGAGCAGGGCCACCTTAGAGCAGGTTGCACAGGAACGCGCCCAGGCGGGTTTGGAATGTCTCCAGAGACGGAGACTCCACCACCTCCCTGGGCAGCCTGTTCCAGTGTTCTGTCACCCTCAAGGTAGAGAAGTTCATCCTTATGTTTAGGTGGAACTTC
>VXBO01011831.1:8384-37862 GCA_013400135.1 Rhinoptilus africanus | reverse complement strand
AAAATAGCCAATATAATGCAAGAGAGTCTGTAAACTGCTTTGGTTATGCTAACAGCCAAACAAGACACCAGCAACCCCAGAAGCAGCGAAATAAAAAGGTAGTTTGATCCAAATCTTTTAGATCCAAATAGCTGTCTTCTAGCTGAAAACCTAGTCTTTAAATTCTTTCTGTCCTCCCCTCTAAACTAGTACAGTTGTGGACTATTACCAATTCACATCTGGAATGAAAGTGTCGTCATCACAGTATAAAAAACAAATCCAAGACTTTCTGAGAAATCTGACTAACAGATTGGGAGTTCTGGGAAAAAATATCAAAATACCGTTTGTATTTAAATGTAGGTAACTATCCCCAATGCATTTACTGGTACTATTTGAAGTCCCGATTTATCAGTCATACACTTCCAATACATTGTATGAGAAAGATAAGGTGTGCAAATCAGTATTTCTGCTTACCAATCCATTGCTTTGCAATACAGTTTATTATCTGTACTTCTATAAATATGTGGAAAATAATTGTATCATTTGCTTTCTCAAAATAAATATGTTTTTTCATCTACCAATCCAAATGTTTCCAAAGAACTGAGTGATTAGTATCGTATCTAAAACTGTGATTATTTTAATAAACATAAAGCAAGATATTGGACTAAGTATGACTCCAACTGTGAGTGATTTATAGTGATAAAAATACACAGATGCCATCTGTATCAACAGAAGAACACTCATCACAAATTCGTCTTATGGTGACACTTCCCTTTCATTTATAATGAAATGAGCACTGTTTCTTTTAAAATGATATTGACAGTAAAATATGCCCACTTTTAAAATAAGTAACCTAACAGTAAGAGAAATACACTGAAAACTACGAATTAAAATACTCATTTGACTTGCTCAAGGCCTCCATGATGTATTATTGAATGCCCACCACATATTAAGCTAAGTTTGCCAGACTAGCTACACTAGCCTAGTAGCTGCTTCCATACTAAGAGTTTTTGTTGGGTGTAACACCCCTAACCTCTCCCAGAGAAAATCAAAATGAAAACATACCTCAACCAAAATGGTAAAAGCTTGAAGTTCAGAACCCAGCCTAAGTCATTAGTCTGACTTCATCAGCTTGTCTGTGACACGTCTGCCAGCATCTTTGCCAGTTCAGCATTAAGCAAGAGGGCCATGGGGTATGCACCAGGGAAACTAGGGCAGGTAGTGAGAACACAGCGATAAATATCAGTCAACTTCAAATACTAACAGCAAGATCAAAAGAAAAGTAGAATTTAAATAAAATCTGCACACAGAGAACTTCATTAGCAGCAGTTGCAGAAACAAAGATATGATACCCAAAGCATTATTAATTTATGACCATACTGAGAGTTTTGAGAATGGTGAGGATTACCATCACCCATAAAAGTGTAATAAAACAACAGCAAGTACAGTACGCAGAAAAGGTTCTAGCTTGGTCCCTCTGTCGAGGATGCACAGCCACAGCTGCGCTATCTTTGCCTTGCATTCTCAGTTCTGCGTTGACTCTGACCTTCACCGGATGCAGCAAGGAAGGTAGACTACATATTCCCGCAGCCTCTTAAAAATATTTTTTACTAGCAGTGGCCTTTAAGTATCCTTATTTTGCTTTGGGTTCTAAAATATAGCAAGAATGTAAACCAAAGTACAAAGTAAATCTGTATTTATTTCCAAATTTTGTTCTGCAACTATGCTTCCACCCCCACTTCTGCCAGTTCTCCAGCCCTTCAAAATTTCCTGTGTATCCAAAAGCTGACAGATTTAGGTCCTGAAAACTTCAAGCTAGTTTTCTTGTTGAAATTCAGGAAAACAGAACAGCTGTCATTCAAACATACTTCAGCAAGTGGCAAGCCTGTTCACTTTCAAATGTTTATTCCACAAAAATCAACACTTAAATGACGTGTCCTGCTGACATGTCATAAAAACCACATTCAGATCTGACAGACATGTGGAACAAACACGTGCCAGCGCCTGAGGTTCCAGAGTTCCTACACATTTGGTGTTCAGGATATTTTTTAGTATCTTTCTTTACTGTTTTAAACCGTATAGACTTTTTTGGTCCAGTGGTCATTGTTAGTCAGGTTATGAATTTACCTTCTTGGGGTGAGATGTGACAATAATTCCACCTGAAGCAGTTCACCACATGCAGGCAGAGTCAACAGTAATGGACAAGCAGCAACTGCTGCCACAAGCTGAATCACTGAAGCTGCTTCTTTCATGCAGATTTTATGATTCTGGTGTCCAAACAGGACCACACTAGTATGCTGTGCTCAAATCCAAGATCTTTTTCCTCCTTAACCAAATTGTGAGATTAAGAAGCTTTCACTTACCAGCTGGCCAGTAAGCATTTCTTCATGAGCCCATTTGTTCATAATTTGACGCAACTGTGAAGGTCTTCATTACATCTTCTAAAATGAAGTGCACTGAATGCAATGCAAAATCCAATTTATCAAGGGGTAAGGAAAGACATAGTTAAAATTCAGTCTGTGATAAATTTTCCTGTAAGAAACCAAATAATTTTTAGATTCCACAGAAATGAAATACAAGTTTACTGTACTACTTACAAGACAAAACCCAACAGTTTAGTTTCCCTCACTGAAGCCTTGCTACTCATTCTAGGGGGTGGATTTTTAATTCAAACTTTGATGCTACTGTGTTCATTATCAGATTTTCCACAGTAGTCAAATGCCACTTATGTGCCAGAAAGACATGCAAAAGTAGCTGATCTGAAATTATTTTCCCTAACGACATTTTCTTTCTGGATGCAAATAAAAATTGTGTATAAAAGTATATCTGTATAATGCAATTACATGACTTTTATCAAGTAGACATGGTAAGTACAATCATAAATTAAATAACTGCACATGAAAATTCTATGAAAATATAGTCTTGGTCTTTAATAATCCTCGTTCACCTGTCAGTTAATAGCCAAGCATTATGGACGTTTCTCTGCTTGTTTTTAAAAGTCAAAATAATCCAATTTTCTTTCCAAAGTAGTAAGCATTCGCTCTTAGCATGGTTGACTGTTGACTTTTTACTTTTAATGGGGGAAAAAACCAGCAAACAGTAGACACTATTCTATAAAAGGTGCCTATATTCTATTGATGAAGTATAAGTTGCTTTCATCTCTTTTTTCTCTTGTGAAAAGCAATGGAAGATCGTTTCAGGTATCTGTATGCATCAATACCACCATACTGAGAACAACACAGCAGAAACAATTTAAAAATGTGTCTGAAGACTAGAAGCAAAAATGCTAATTTTGCATTCTTTGATATAAATTTAGAGATGAATGGCATCCATGTACCAACAGTCTTCATACTTTCATACCCCCAAATTAGTATGAGAACATGTCCTAAACATCTTTGTGTAAAAGCATCCGTACAGGATAGACACTTGAAAATAAATGTCACATTATAATTTGCATATAAAGCAACTCATAGCTTGAAAAATAAACAAGACTAACAAGTAGTTTGTTTCCAGCTTCTGAAAAAGCAGAACACAGGTAATGATTTGCTAATCTATAAAATTCCACTGTAGAACCCGTTATGGGTGTGTGATTCCATGCTATTATCAAAACTTTTACTCCTCAGAACTACTGCTAGGTCTCCAATTTTGTACCCATTTTATGTACACTTGTACTGCTTGCTTACTTCACAGCTCCTACAGACTTCACCTTTTATCTATGAATGGACACTCTTAATACTTCTGTTTAAAATGTGACAATTTTCATTTAATTGAAAGAAAAATGCCTAATCAAAGCCACCGAACATAAGCAATTGCGACATATGGCTCCCCAGCTGGGAAAGTGTCTGACCAACGTATCAGCAATTTGAGAGACAGAGACAAACAGCCCCATCAAATACCCTTTCACCAAGGGACAGGTGCACTGGGATGGAAGCCAAAAGACCATGCTTCAAAGACCCAATTATCGAGCAAAACCATATGAAGGCAGCAGGTATTTTTCCCCCATTTTACAAATGAGGTTACTGAGAGGTTGGACAAGAACCCTTTTGGAAATAGCTGGGAAGGAATCCATATGTCTATTCTGACAAAACCTATTTTCATCCACTTAACTGACACTCAGAAAAAAACCTCATCCAAATGTATGTTTCTGGTTGCGCAAGGCGTGCAGACACTTACACTTCTATCACCAGCCTCAGTGTAAATATTTAGCTTATCACGAACTATTACAGTTTTCCTGTGAACATTTTGCTCAGGATGGCTTGACTCTGTCCTCATGTTTTCGTTGGGATTGAGACCACGTACCTTTCAACAATGTGATGCTATTTCCCTTGAGGGTCAATGAAAGCAAACCTGCTATTAGGAAATATGGCAAAGGGATGGCAGAGAGAGGAACATGAATGCGAATGTTGAAGTGGCTGATAAAGGCTGTAGCAAATTGAGGGTCCTCATCTGTGGGAAATGAGGCACAACACAGGGCAGCAAATGACCACAAAGGACAGGTGAGAGAGAATGAGTCTGTGAGGCCTGAAATAAGGAGCGTCCAAAAAAAAAAACAACTATGTACAGATTAATGCAGGCAAACTATAGGAGAAAACAGAGTGTGTGCAAGACGGGGGGAAAAAAAAGATGCACTGGATTGCTGGGATAAAGAAAGAAAAAGGAAGCAGAAAAGGACAGAAATAAAGAGCTACCCCTTGTAATTGTAGCTCAGTACATCCAGAGATGCATGACAAGTACACAGAAACTGTCCCTATGTAGCCACAAGGAGACCAAAATTTGGAATTACATTTAGAAAAAAGAATCTGAACTTCAAAAGTAAATTTAAAAATAATCACTGTAATCACATTTCTTCCAGAGACTCAAAATCCAGAAAATACGCCAAAATCAGTTTCATTAAAATGTACATCTTAAACTCAATCTTGGTATTTGATTTTTTGAATGTATGGAACCAGAACTGTCTGCCTTCAAACGTATATAAAGCCTTCCAAGGGTCTGAATAAACACATTCAAATTCAGTCCCGGAGCATATGCTAAGTATCTTTGGCTCTTTCAACAATCTTTCAACTTGTGTTTTCAAACACAAAATGTTTAAAGCGTAATGTAATAGTTGTTGTATTCAGATATCATTTAAATCACATGGTAAAATTTATTTTCATTACGTACTTCACAACAGTTGATAGTAAGAAAGTTAGAGAACACCTCCCTCTACTGTTCCTTTCTTGTAAAAAAAAAAATGCTGCTTAAGTAGTTTTAGAACAAAAGCTGAAAGTAGAAATACATGCAAGATAAGCAAAAAAATATTTTTCATGTGACACTAATTTAAATAAAAAAAGAAACCCACGAAGTATACTAACCTCCAGCTCAGAAAAAAAAGAGAAAGGATTGTAAACCATGTTCAAAAAGAGGATTAGAATCTGAGAAAGGAAGAAAGAAAACAATCCAATGGCATACTGAAGGGCATACTGTCACCTGTATTTGGATAGGACTGATCTAGCAACACAGCCAACATAGCGTAATCTGTGCCAGAGGCTCTCAGGTGAAACAGTGTTTAGCTTGTATTAGTACTTCAGCGACAGATTGTTCCAATTTTCTTAGGTACTAAAAAAAAATGCACTTATTTCTATTCTGACCATGCCTATGTTTAGGCTTTGGATCTTAGAGGTCAGCCAGCCATCTGTATCCCAAGCCCATGAAAACTATATTCCAACTCCAAGAACAAGCACAATCAATCAATGAAGGGCATCAGAGAACTGCCACATTGTAGCTATCCGAGAATCCTGTCTTCATAATGTCTAGTAGCAAATCCTTGGGGCAAAAGTATAGGGAACAGGTTAGACGGTGTGGTTCTTCCTCAGGTACTCTGCCCTAGCTTTTAATCACCAGGAACTTGGGACCAAGATTTCATACGGACTGTCGTATTTAACAGCAACTCATCAACTCTGGCTTCATTCATTTTCCCAATTTCTTTTGGTCCTTTTTATCCTTTTGACCCTAACCTGTCTCTGCTAAAAATTCTACCGCTTGTGAAAAAGTACTTCCTTTTACTTGTTCTAAAGTATCATGCTGAGAACAACCTGCTTTTTTTTGGTGAAGTGAAACAGTGAATAATCATCCTGCATTTACTGTCAATTCCTTCTTCACTGTATCAACCATTATCATATTCCCCTTTTGTCCTCTCTCTCCCAGACTGAACAATCCTCACACAGAAGCCATTCATAGTGCTGTTGGTCTGTATTGTTCTCTGTCTCTTTTCTGGGCATACTACATCCTTCTTAGGCTGAGGTGTTCAACACAGGGACACACCTTAAGCGGGTACAGTGGCACAATGATGTTTCTGAGTTCAGCTCAAGAAATTCATTCTAAGCAATTCTAAGTCCATGGGAAATCTGCCCACTGATTCAGCTAGATCAGAAATTCATCACAAAGGCTAATTTAAAACAAAATCTGAATAAAACATCCATACATTTTGAATACCTTTTCCAAATCAAATTTGAGATCAGTTTGAATTTTATTTTGCTTGTCTATACCTATGCTTTACCTACGATGAAAGTCAGGCCTAACTATAGTAGTCCCTGAATGCTGGATCTGCTTTCCTAAAAGGGTAAGGCATCTTCCAACAATCTACAGTAAGTTTGTGCAATAAACAACAAAACTCTAAGAGATTAATGAACACTTATGGTACAAATTAGGGATTAAGTCTTTCCTGCAATTATGCTGATGTACCTTATAATTTTTCACGTTTGAAATTACATTTTATCTTACAATTCAAATATGAAAAAATAAATATTTTATAAACACCAAAAGTAAAGGTCTTCACCTCCCCGCACTGGATATATACTATAACAAAAACTCCAGTATCTACTTGCAAAAAACCCATTCTTTGGTATCAGTGTGAGTTTTCTCTTTTTAAGACATGATTAGGCTTTAAATGTTTAGAAGTTCATTTTATTTTGAAATCTCAATCTTCAAAGTAAAATCTTGCGCATGAGCTAAGACAAGTACAAACTTCTTATTTAGGACTTTTAACATCTCATTGTCTCTCCCAAAAAAGTTTTGAAAATGTGTGCTACATATGCAGAGTTTTGGGGTTTTTTTTAAATGAGATTTTTATCCAATATTCCCAGAGGCAACTCACGCTTTCATCAGCTGCAGTATCTGCAACCACCCAGTCATTCTGCTACCTAGTGGATTTGGGGTTTTGGTTAAATAAAAACGTTACTTTGCTCATATATTTTAAATGTTCAAGACAATTCTTATAAAAGAATAAAACCAAAATTTTGCTCTCAGTTATCTTCTCATGCCACTAGCTAGCCCTCTGAATCTATTATTTACTGTTCAAAAAGTTAGAGAGTGATTTTCAGTATTTGTATCTGGTTAAATTCCTTGTTATTCTGTTACCCTTCAATTACTTCATTTCAGTAACTGTGTCAAGGATTTGTGTTTGCTAAGCTTTCCCATCTAGTTACCAGAGAGCGTATGCTTGTACAATGAACTTGCTGCGTGCGGCCCGTAATGCAGAGAGAGTTTTTGATATTATGTGACCTAATATTGTTCTGTTAATTTTGTTTCAAAAATCCAGTTATACTTCAGTCCCTTCAGTTAACAGACCATGGAACTCATTTCATCATCAGATGTTCATAGTTAATTCTGCAAAAGGTAAGTATATATGCACTAAACGTTTTTCAACTACATTATCTATGAATATCAAAGGGAAACTTATGTGTAATCTATGCTTGGTCTTTCAATGAGTTATCTAAACCATTGCGAACTAATGTGAAACACCGGTACAGAAAAAAACAATAAACAAGCCTATTTACAATGGCCAGCCAAACATCATCCAAACCATTTTTGGTATAATACACCTATCTCACTTTAAAAGCTCAACAAACCCCAAGTTACTACAATTTTTTATTTGTTTACCTTAATTTTTATTCATTTACTTTAAAGAAAAACAAAAACAAAACAAACCAACCATAAAAAGAGTCACAAATTTCAGTGTAAAATGAAGTTCTTCATCCTCTGCCTATTGAAATATTTTTAATGTACCACTTGTAGGTTAGGTTGTGCTTAATTATCATCACTTTAATACATAAAATTAAATGAAAGTAAACACAGAAAATAATATTAAAAGCCATACGGAGTGGTATAGAAGACAGTGATAAACCTGTAGCATACTCTTTAACCTCAGTTTACAAGGAGTTAAATTTTCTATTGCTGTGTGGTTTTCACTTACGACACACTGAAGTTTGCGCTTTTTCCCATAATTCCCTCCAGAAGCACCACTCATGCACTGCATTGTAGTTCTTGCGCATACATACGCTGCTGAAACAAGTGATAATTCAAGCGAATTTGTATTCGGTGAGGCTTCTGGCATGTATTTTGAGCAAAACAGTACAGCCCCCTGAGAGCTGAGAGCGATGCTCGGGGCTCCGTCCAGGCTGCACTGGCGCCTTCCTATCAGGTGTCGGTGCAAGCAGTGCCGCTGCCTGCATCCCTCCCTTCCTTCCACCGCCACAGGGCTTGGGAGAGCCATAAAACCAACTAAGGACCAGAAATCATCTAAAGGTGTGAGGGTATACTTACACATTCTCACTAAATTTGACAGGCTGTGTCCAGTCTGTCCTCCCTCAACCCAGAACTTCAGTCACTTTTTTTCACCCCTCTCCTCCTTCATACATATTGGGAGAACCCCTGAACATACAGACAGTAACATTTCATTTTAATTTTCTTAAGCTTATCAATTATTCAAAAAGAAAACCTAATCAGCACAAGACTACTGTACCAGCAACACTAATTTAACTTTCTTGCCTGTACTCATCATCATTCCATATCTAATTATGTGACCATATACTGTTTCTCCCCTTATTTAGTGCAGAAGACAAAGTGTGCTCACTCAGACAAATATTCAGTATTTCTCTCAGTCTTTATAATTGTGTGAAATTCCCTACTTTATTTACTCCATGCAAAAACTGAGTATTGAATAATCTATTTCCTTGAGGTCTTTTATTTGGAATTTATTGCTAATAGTTTTCTTATCAGTACTAATTACCCTATACACCCAGTTCTCCCAGAATATAAAATTACATTATGAATCACATTTGACAAAAACTGAGACAAAAGTGACACACCCCAAAACACAATGAATTGCTGGAAAAGTGGAACTGGGAGTCATGTTTACTTATGCATCTCTTCCAAGAAAAGCGAGTATTCACAACTCAGAATAAGTTCATTTGCAGCCATAAAAAAAATCTAGTATTGTGCATCTCAAAGGACCTCCAACTGTACTGCTCTTTTTCTAGATGACAATCTGCCAAGACTGACACGTTCGCTGGGTACCCTATGAAAAGTCTGTTACCAGCAGAGGACATGATCAAATTCACTTACAGTCCTCTGGGGCTGTTGGGGCGCGGGGTAGTTTTGGTTTGTTTAGTGCACTGGCCACTTCAGTGTAAATACAGGACTGCTCTCACAGGCAACAAACTCGGAGCATAAACATCTGGCACTCTCTGAAAACTCGTTACCTGCACACAGACTGAAGAGGGCCCCCGCCCCAACATTCTTATCCTTACGTATCATGTATTAACAGAAGAAAACAAACAATGCTTATACAAACATTTCCCAAATAGCAAATATTGAACTCTGTATTTTACTTTTCCAATATGTTGGATTATTTTTATTAGTTCTTTCATTTCATTAAAAACAAAAGCACAAATAAATGCCTCCAAATAAAGCATCCTATTGGGCTTTGAATCTGAAAATTCCAGGTTGATGGCCATCAGCACTCACATCACTAGCTCAGCTTCACTGGAAGCAGCAAAAGATAACTTTAACCTGTTGGTCCAGATGCTGAAGGGGGATACCCGAATAGCCTCACATGAAGCCATAGCCAAACACAAAGTTATGGCATGTCCTGTTACACGTAGGGTGTCCCTGCGGATGTTGCGTGTCCCATCTCATAGCTAAGGAGCCAGAAGATTGGCTACTGGAGCTACCTGAGGGGTCTCCATCTGGCCAGCTTTGCTCTTTCTTGTAGCTACAGTGGTTTAGTCAACAACTGGACTCCATCTTTCTCCAGGAGGTGCTGGTTTACTGCATGCTGCTCGTGCTGCCCTGACTCACTGACCTCCTGGAGAAGGGTTCAGAAGTTTTGCCACGCTATCAGAATTACACTGAACAATGTGAGAGTGGAATAAACAGTGTCTTTTAACAACATAGCAAGGAACATCTCTCTCCACTTTTATTGCCAGAAGGGCCTGAAGGTAGATAAGAAAAGCTCCTTCACATTGGAAAGCCCTGAAGATTACTATGGGCTTCCCTCATCTGCCAATAAGTGCTCGATGACCTATTACCTCTCCTTGATACCGTATGCTTAAATAAAAGCTCTTCTTTTTGGAAAAGCAAGTCTGTTCACTCCTCCTTTATTTTATCTTTCTTTCATACCTGGGCTAGTTTTGGAAAACCACTTTTTTGGACCAAGGAAAGGATCACTTTTAGGACGAAGGAAAAGCACTATTCGGACCAAGGACCACTGCCAGACCAAGTAAAACATTTCAAAAATAATCCAGGGGGAAATTCAAAGGCAGACAATATCTCTGTTGCTACTTTTTTTTAACATTTTCCACAACACAATCCATCATCTCTTTTCCTATGCCTACCACTCACTGGACGCAAGATGAGAAGATACAGAAAATACTGTACCTCCTTACTTGAAATATTAAAAGCAGTGCCAAAACTTTTGCAATTATATGAATAGTAGATAATAAAAAAATAGGTACGTTAGAGATGTTTAGGAAGTTTCTCTATGGTAGTTGCTTACTTTACACAGCCTGGTCAAAATTTACCATTTTAATGGTGTTTTTAAAGAAATTACGGCCTCCTTCTTAAGCTCTTCGATTTCCTTGTTATAATCAAGATTTTAGGAATTTATTTCAGTAAACATGATTATAAAACAAATAAACTCACTTTTAAAAAAGCCCTGGCTCCAGCGTATAATCGAATGTGAAATAATTACACCAAAAATAATTATGACTTCACTGATGCCAGTGTTTTCTTCTATACGTCTTTCATGCTTATAGGAACTAAATATAGCACTTAATACATTTTCTTTTAATGTAAAACTGTGGCAATATTCTTAACATCTTTTGCATAAAAATATTTATAATAAAATATTATTTTTTAATGTTATATGTAGCATATAAGGAATAAAATGGTGCAATATTGTGGCTTTATTTCTACATAAAGGATAGAATAATTTATAGGATTTATTCAGGCTATAATTATTAAAAACTCAAGGCAAGTTAAATTTTCAACTGTCAATTTATGGAATGCGAGCTCATATTGCCTGTATGTAGCACACAGAGAAATGCTTATTTTGTGAAACCTAGTGAAAAGAGTTTGGAGTTATTTCTAAATCCTAACTTTATGCAAAATTTTCATTTCTGGAAATAAAACTCACTGATTTTTATGTTATATTGCAATATAATCAAGACACACATTGTGAACAAGACTTTCAGACCAATTAGGCATACAATTACTACAATTACATGTATAGAAGGCATGCACAATTGTGCAGCTAATTTGTGCATGAAATTACTTTGATTGCACATACTAATTGGATAAATGTGTGTGCAAATGCCAGCAGTCATTTGTGCTAGCAATTATCCAATGCGCATACATAGTCATGGCAACTGCGTACATAAATTAGAAGCAGTCTTGCATACCTAACTGGTCTTGGTTTTTAATCAGAAATCTCTTTTTTCCTCTACCAGGTCACTTGGACACAATATTTTTGGAAATTTCATACTTATTTCTTATCCAGATGACCCAAAACAATGAACATGAGTATTACCAAGTAATCCAACTTTTAATGAACAAGAGAGGAAAAAGAAGGGAGTTCTTTTCTAGAGATACAGCAGCTTGTATCTTCCTCTGATAGGGGAGATGATGAGAAATACAAAGTAGTATAAAACACAATAGGAACATCTAAGTATACGTTCACCAAATAAGAATTACAAGAATTGTCTGTAGGTCATAATTTAAAAAATGAGTAAGTGTGAAAGATTTCCCGTATTGACATGGAGGTTTTAGGTAATTCAGCCAGATGTGACTACCATGCTTGCACACTTAAGTTTAGTGTTCACAATCTTCAATATTCAAATTAAAATAAATTCTTCTATTTAAAAGCAATGGATTGCAGTTAAAACACATATCCATACATATATATAAGTAGGAGCTCAAATAGTGAATAAATCCTTTTCTTTCAAATCCGAGGAGCTCTTTAAACATAAACAGATAAACACAATACATGAAAGATTTATAAAGTCAAGAATGACAATTGTAATCTACTAGCAGTTTAGGTTTTGGTTTGTTGGTTGGTTGGTTTTTGTTTGGGGTTTTTTTTAAGTAGTGGCTATATCATTGCACTTTCTCCCTTCTCTATTTCTAGCCTCTTTTCATTCTGCTTCCTAATGTTGTCTGATAATGCTTCACCTAACACAGAATTCTTGATTTTACCTTTAAAGTAATCATAAAACATTGTCTCTTTTGGAGTTATCTTTAAGGTCAAAGAAGTTAGGGTAGGGTAAACTAGCTTATAACTTGATATAACCGAATTCCATCACAGCCTCTCACCAGTCCTTATGCCTAGTACAGGGCAGTTTCAAAACACAGACACATTCCACCTTTTTATGAACCACAGCTTTCAGCATTCCTTCGTCTACTCACATATACTTTAAAAAAAGATAGAGATCTGAACTGAAACAAAGTCTTAATCTTCTCTGGGTAGATGTCACTAAATCTAAAGCTTCACTGAAAAATCACTCTAATCCTATAGTGACTAAAGAGCTTAAGAATTCCAGGAACACACAATGAGCTTTTGCTTACATGGAATGCTATATGCCACTTAGGAAGGAAAAGTGACTTCTTCAGCATTTGACAGCTGAACCCCAGAACAAATCATTTCATTGCTTAGTTTAATACAGTAATAGTGGCACGTTTGAGTCCACTGGAAAAGCACTGATCATAAGTAATTTGACTAATAATCATATGGTGGCAATCAGTATATCCATACAAAATTTATTATATTACTGTACGCTAGTGGAGATTAATAGTTAGCAGGTAGTTACAGCAATTAAATATTCTTGTGGTCTGATTTTTTCATTTCTCTGAATTAGTAGTTAAGGATACTGTATCTGTCATAAAGAAGATTCAAAACCAGAAGAAAACATAATGATTAGTTAACTACCATTCCTAAATGATGTATGTCCTAAGAACTAACCTGAAAGGCCTAGAAAATGCCATTTGTAACTTAAGTGAAGCTTCTAAAAAACCCCTTAAGTAAGAAATACAGAACCTGGGTTTATGATCAAGATTCAAAGCACTAACATTCTTACCACTCACCGAGGAAGGAAAAAAATATACCTACACTGCTAAACAGCTTTAAAATTCTACTGTTAACTTAAAGACAGAATGAAAGAACTAGAAATAGCTTCAAGCTGATTATCTACTCACATTCTCCTGAGCAGACTTTTAAAATTATTCCACTTCTCTGACCAATGAATAGCCACTACTTTTCTGGAAGAAATAAAATAAAATGTATTAAAAAAACTTTAAAAAAATATAATCAATGGACTGCCACCCAGCCACCCCCAACTTACTGCACACCTAGAGATACTAACCTCTTTCATGCCTGATAATCCCTTGGTACTTTGTTACTTCTTGTGTTATGAAAACTAACTAAAAATTATATTCTAAATATTTTCTCCAAACCATTCATGATGCTACAGGCTGCATGCTAGATCTCCCTGTGTGCATTTCTTTGGCAAGCTGCAGAGTTCTGATCTGTTCCGTCTATCCTTGTAAGGATCCTGCCCCACGCTGCCGATTATTTTACTGTCTTCTTACAACTTTTCTGCTTTTCCAAAATGCTTCTGGAAGGAAGGGTATTTCTGAGCCAAGATGTGAACTTCACAACTAGTAAGGCCTTATGTTAGAAGAAGGACATCTTCATTTTTTGTTTTCTGTTTCTTAAGTTTTGCATTTCTCTTTATGAGTGGTCACTGGGCATCGAGTAACACTGAGTTGACATTTTTAAAGAAATATCGAGACGTCCATCTTGATGGTTAGATCTGAGTTGCAACTACAAACTTCAAAGTTTACCTAATGCTGTTTTCCCTCCCATGTTCAGATTTACTTCAAGTGTTTTTTCCTTAAGTTGAAAACACTTTGATTTTATGGGCTATGCAGCAGTAAATCTGTGGACTAAGCTGGCCTCTGATACCTAAGATAGCTAAATCTCATGTGATTTTGGGCAGGTCACAACCTCCTTGTTGATTTTTGTCCTCTCAAATCACCCCTATTTACGAGGGTTGCAAGCGTGCATCATCACACACAGATGTGTACTAACAACAGTATTATAAAAATACTATCAAACTATGCTATATATTAAGCTCCATAATGTTGAAAGGAGGTGGGAGAGGAGGTTTTTGGATTTTGATAGCTTTTATATCATAATAAGGATGGAGGGATAGCAGTTTTGGAACTTGTTGATATGCATGGAACTCCAGAAGCTCCTGTTCTTTCACTGCATTGCATCTGTCATGGCTATTCTCTTCCAAGACATAGAAAAATGATTCAGCAGAAATTGAACTTCCTCATTTCTATGCTGTAAGGGCTCATATTCATTTTCAGGGCAGCTCACAGCCTTAGAAAGATAGTTATTGTTAGCATGGACCATTCCTGAAACCTGAGATGCCCTACTGAGGCCACTCCATCAACAAAATCACGCTTGTCCTGCTCTTGTGTAAGTGATGCCCTGCTGTCCTCACAGCCTATTAGATTGCTCCAAGAAAATGTGTCCCATGTCACTTACTGATTCTGAACTCTGAATTTTTAGTTGTTTGCTGCCATAAGGTGTAACACAACTCTCTTTCTTTTTACTCCAGATGGCAGTGTTCTCTACATACAGAGGAGAAAGGAGGACTCCGAAGTAGTCTACTATATCTCTGCTGGTAGAAAGAGCCTTTTAAAATGTTTAAAATTCTTATACTACTTCTCGAAAATTTACGTATTGCAATTATTACCCAGTTCTAGCAGAAGTAGGAAAGAAAAACTCAATCCCCCAGCACTAGTATTACAAAATACTAGTGGTTTAGGGTTTTTTAAACAGATTAATTTTTAGCATTCCTTCCGTGGAAATATTACAAAAGAACAGACGTCGTTAAAATAAATGCCACAGACAGATCTTCTGACAATTTACAACTAGAGCTGCTGTCACTGTTTTTCTTGAATTTTGAACTTTAAAGTGCTTGCACAAGCTAAGCATCTTGGGTTCTAGCATTATGTTTTCAGTCAAAAAGACCAAAAGAAAGTATGGAGAACCTGAAAGCAAAAGGGAGTAACTCTGACACTGGCCAACTGCAATCTCGGTCTCCGCGCAGTTTCATATTCAGAGAACTTTGTATTTATCTCTAACTTTCAGCCTGAACCATAATTTTGTATGTATCCAGCTTCAAGTCTGACTACATTTCAGCATTTGAATTTTTTCATGACATAATAGCCCTCAGAGTGAAATGCTATCTTTAGCAGTAGACAGAAAACTTCTAAATATATTAAAATAAATTATCCAAATGCATATTTTTCTTACATTTCAGTTTAAGCAGAGCTTGCTTCTTTAGGCAATCTCAGTGGAAAGAATAAAAGGAGAGAGCTATGTTTCAGTTTAGCTTCACTTCAGGAACTGCTGTTTCTCATTTAACAGAAAATCTTTTTCAATTCATCTCACTTTCTTGCACTCTTTTATGTCCATCAGCTTTCTCAGTCTAAGTAAAAACAGTTTGTAGGTTGTTATAAAAGAGATTAAATCACCACAGCAAATAGTTTTGTCATTTTCCCTTCAGCTCCTCCAAGTTCTCTTGAGGAACTGCTATTTTGAGGGGCTATTTTTCTCCACCCATTTTTCAGCATACCTCCTCTGTAAATTAACCAATAAATTAAAACACAACTCTGTAATCAGAGCAGTAACATTCAGAAACTACCACGTATTTTTATGGGCAGAAACTTACTTTAAATGAGCTGTTGTGATTTCTGTGTCACAGACATAGAATTTCAGTCTTTAACTCCAGCAACTTGTTGCATGCCTTTATGGGCTCACATACCTTATTGTAAGGCAACTCAGACTTTGTCCGAAGACTTGTTCAAAAACAAAAGCCATCACTTTCTCTGGTTGCTTGTTTCACAGTTTTCAATTATGAATTTACTTCGTTTGAGGTTCTAGTCCTTGCCGTGTTTGTGTTAAAGAGACTTTGGTACACAAATCTTGATCCAATGAAGTTACTTGTATGCTAACAGTTACCCCATTAAGTTCTTCTTCAGCAGGTCAGCAAGCCAACCTTGAAGTCTCTAATTTACAGCCTGACTCACATTTGAAGCTCTTCTCTATGTTCTGTAGGTTCTTCAACATTGTTTACAATTTAAATACTAGAATTAATGAGAACATACTGTAGAATCAAAAATGAAAATACACTAGCCTCAATAGTGCACAAGATACTTTTAATCTTATTATCAAATTTATCCTATATTTCATAGGATTTGCTGGGAGTTTCTATCGAGTCATTTACTACCATTATTTTTAAAGCCTTTTCAAAGTCACTTCCTTCCTCAACCTAGTGTCCGTTCTGTTCTACAGGAATACATTTGACTAGAGCAGCATTAACATGTAGTTTATTATAATGGCCAGTGCTTACCATTACAAGCTGTATTACTATGCATAATGGCTCTGTCCTTGTCAATGCTTATTAAGTCATAATCATTTTGTCAGTGGCAAATGTTATGAGAGGTAGTACAATATTTATGTTACGTTATTGATAGGAATATTGAAGAACATAATACTTTTCTACCCTGCCAGAAATAGCGCCTTTCAAAGACTATTTCCCATTGCTAGCTCCTTTGTGAGGCCTTTTAGCTGACTTAAATCCATTTTACATGCCTTCTATTCATAATACTCTGATAATTTGCTGTGTTCTAGCAAAGCCAACAACTTGCATCTAAAATACGCATTACATCTGTACAAATACCTTTATGAACATTAATCTTGAAGAATGATATAAAATTCATCTAATGATACCTGCCACCCGTAACACAAAGCTGACTGTCAAGAGGAATGGAATAGAATTCCCTACAAATCTTTCTTTTCCTTTCTTTGCCTGGGATTATGCGAGTTAATCAGCCTGTAAGTAATTCAAAAACAACCCCAAACTTTACTATCAAACAAAAAACAGAAATTGAGTCTGGCAGAAAAAGGGGAAAGAAACACTTGGAAAATACCAAATTTACAACCATGGGACTCATAAACAATGGAAATACAATTACTAATATTTATACTGTGTAGATATTAAATTCTAAACAAGGTGGAAAAATGAATGCATCACACTAAAGCTAAAATGTATAGGCTAAATTTATAAATGAATAGCACTTAAGAAGCTAAGCATGCAAAAAAATCATTAGAAATACTGCAGACAAGACAGGTTATGTGAAATTAGGCAAGAATAATTTTGTAAAAAGAGTAAAACTTGAAAGCATTTTAATAGAACAAGCTTCTTACTAAAAAGTTCTACACATTTCAAGAAAAGCTCATTGGAAGCAAACTCACTAAGCTTGTTCTAAAAACATAACTGTATACAGACAAAATGAGTACTGTAGGTGAAATATAGATTAACTACTAAAGCACCTCTATATGCTATTCAAATGAATATTAGCATATTTTGAAAAACAAATAGTATTAAAAGATTTCTTCATTTTATTTAAGATGCACATTTCTTTTTTTGACTAGCTTTCAATTTTATATTAATTCGACTAACCTACTGCCACTTAAAAAGCTGTGCGTGATGAAACAAACCTGGTGCATAGAATGACAGATAATATTTTCATATAGATAAAAATAAGTAATACATTTAACTGTGAGAATTTTGTGGTATTTTTCTGAAATATCTAAGTGTTCTTTTTCATTATCTGAATACTTACAAAATTGCTGCTGAAAAATAAGAGTTAGCCAAATCCTACCCAGATGACACTACGCATCCATGTATTTTCTCATTCTCTTTGATGAACACCGAGCAGACAACGCAGCCATCTGGTCGGGGAGAAAGAAATTGTGTAAAAATGAGATATGCGTGTGTAAATAAAAGATTGATGAATGAAGCCCTGCAAGCTGAGATGAAAGTGAAGCAGAACAGACAGGTAAATCATTCTGATACTTATGTTAGTGCTGAAATTATGTTCCTCTACTTTCTATTTTTTTTTTTTCTGCTGACAGCAGTGCAGGTGACAAAAAATACTTTCAATTTTGCTGCTGACACAAGTGCTGGAGGTTAGCAAACTGTTTTAGTTCTACTGCTGAGAAAGCATGCCTTAGTCAGGAAGAAGCGAGAAAGTTTTGTTGCTTCAGTTTTAATTACTTGCGATGTCTCCACATCCCAGGTTATTTAGCTACGAAGCTCCAACTCCAACACTACCTACAAGGCAATCTAGGATGGCTTGCCAAAACTGAAGCTGAGTTTAGACAAACCGTTCTGAACATGTTCATTTTGACTGAGACACAAAGACCTAAATGTATCTTCTTGCAGAGTTTCAGAAGTGTTTTCAAGCTAGATTCCTCCCCTGACAAATCTCTGAACTTTCTGCTGTTGAAGTATAGTTAAATAAAATATTTTATAGGCAAGTTTCACCTAAGAGTCCACTAGACTAAAAATGCAATTAGGACCTGTTCTTTCATATGAAAATCAAATGATACAATATCTAATGAATAATTAGTTTAGAAACTGAAGAACCCTACTTGATGCAACTCCTATTCTATTTCAGCAGGAGATAAACGGACTCTAAAATCCACTTTCTTTGTCATCATGTAAATCAGCGTTTCCCAATCATCCCATTCACTACAATTACTCTGTAAGACGGCTTTGAAATGCTAAGGTTACGTTTTGGCAATGAAGAAAAAAGATGGTGGTATGTAAAAAGCCCACTACAACTCATTTTTCTCATGAATAGTCAATCTGGCATTAGTGAGTATGCCTAGAACTACAGCACTGTAAGGAGGAACAAACGTTAACTACTCATCTAATATCTGAAATATCCACTGCTTATTTGTTGGTGTACCGAGCATTATATGAATTTAAAGCCAACAGCAAACCATAGTTCAGTAATCTTTTGCAAAACTTTAATTAAACAGACTCATTTTCTGGATCAGCAGTATTAATCTTCCTTCTTAGTTTATTAAGTAAATCATACAGTGCTTGATATTTAGAGTAAATTATATAACCAAGCAAATCAACATGTTTAAGAAGTGAAGCCTTTTTCATTGACATTTTCATATCCTGTGAATTCTGGTTCCCTTATAGTTTAGGATAAAAGACATTATTAAAGAATGACCTAAACCAAATCTGTACCACCTACAATTTCAAAGATGTCCAAGTCTGAAAATTAAGGTACACAGAACTTCAGAGCTGTAGAGTGACAGAATTCAGTCCTTTTGGCTCAAAAATCACAAGCCTCTACCATTAGGTCTGAAAGATATTTTTTAACAGCGGTCTGCAGCAGCACACCTACTGCAGCTGAGCAGCTCTGAGCCAATTAAAAAAAGCAAGAATGTGCAATATATGCATTCTATGCACTTCATTTGCCAGAATAATTTTGAGGTAAGTTTTTAAAGGCAGAAGCAAGCATTTGATACCAGCTTCTTCTCTGACTGAAGTTAGGCATCGAATTCCAAATTAGAACTTTGGAAAAAATACCGTATTTTATGGTTTTTACATACTTTATTACTGTGGCTACTATAGCCATATTAATTATAAAAAAAATAAAGCAAATTACTGACAATTGTTGCTTTNCTGTGCAATATATGCATTCTATGCACTTCATTTGCCAGAATAATTTTGAGGTAAGTTTTTAAAGGCAGAAGCAAGCATTTGATACCAGCTTCTTCTCTGACTGAAGTTAGGCATCGAATTCCAAATTAGAACTTTGGAAAAAATACCGTATTTTATGGTTTTTACATACTTTATTACTGTGGCTACTATCTTCTTATTAATTATAAAAAAAAATAAAGCAAATTACTGACAATTGTTGCTTTAGAGGGTTAGCAAAATAATCAAATTATCAAATTATCAAAGCTAAGCCTATGCATTACTAAGTAACAGCAGTAATAACTTTTAAATATTTTTTCTGACTCTTACAACAGTGGTAGAATCATAAAAGACTCAGATGCAATATAATAATTTTTAAAATCCACCATCATAACAAATATTTGTAAAAATATTTCAGTAAGGAGTGTATGATTTTATGTTAACATAAAATGAACACATATGCTATTTTCCTAAAACTAGTCAGAAGAGGGCCTACCTAAAAACTCAGTTCAGCCTGTGCTTGTTACATACACTCCGAATTATATACCACACACAAAAGAGGTAAACTTCAGACTATGAAGCCAGCATTTCTATCCATACATACATTCTAAAGACACTATGCACAGAATACAGTGTTACCTATCAACAATAAAAACATTTTTTAAATTACTGTTAATGTTGGCTGGAAGAGTAAGTAATGTTCAGAATGGCAGTGCCTGCAAGCTGAAGCCTGCATAATGTGACGGTGTTAAGAATGCACAACGTTCTGGTAGGAACTTCATGTATGTTACTGCAACGCACCAAGAAGGGAGTTAATAAATTATTTAGTCCATAGGGCTGCTTACTCCAGACCTTCGCACCAGAGAGAATTCAGTATGAACTGTAATCACGACGTATTTTTATTTTGAACTGTTACGAAAGAGACAAAAACAGGTGGAAGCTTATTACTGAACGAACTGATGTTCTGGAATGGTGAAGAGCAGCTGTCCTACTGTATCGCTTACTGACACATACAACCGATAGCTGGGGGTGACGTTTAGCAATGCATGAAATGCCAGAATCACAAAAGAAAAATTACTTCCACGGATGTCAATCAGCTTCTGCCTCCTCAAGTTTGTATTCTCCTTTAGAGTTTTCAATGCACTTTTTCATCTTACAGTAAATATCAAATATCGTCTTGCTCTTTAGATGCTACATGCATGCTCCTTTCATGCTGCAAAGTGCCAACAGGAAACATAAATCTCCCAAACACTGGGAAAAACTTGTGTCTTCATGAGTAATTGTTTAAGCTTTTCAAGCACCAAACCCCCTATGCCTTAAGAGTTCATCCACATCTATGACAGGGAAAGAAATACCTGAGTATATACAGGCTCCCTTGCTTATGACCGATACCAGGAGAGCTAACAGGTTTTACCTTGTTTTCAGTAGCTCACAATCCTATCAGATGCTGCTTAAAAGACAGAGCTGAAAAGCTCCAGAACCCTACTGCAAAAAGAACAGAGTCCCTGTTCGCACACTCGATGTGTGACTTTGAGCCATGCCTTTATTTCTCTCCTTGCCACAGCTTTTCCAAAGTGTAAGCATGGCATAACATTTTCCCCTTAAAAATAATTAAATATTTGTGAGATACGTCATTAGAAATGAATACTCCAGTTGGTTATATTAAACAAACAAAAAAAAACCCAAAAACTTTTTACCTTTGGGAACAGACATTTACCATACCAGCTTCCACCTAGGGATTAACATCAGCGGAATGCAAAGCTCTTGAATAAAACATACAACAGAATTCTCCTTGACAGAGAAATGCTAGGAGTTTACCACACAAATTACCACAGAAACAAAAGGTATAGAGTAACTTATCTCTAATTTTAGTCAGAAGGAGAAAATGGGAACAATGCTTTAATCTGGGCTCTACCATTTTTTCCTTATATGGCCACAGGGAAATCAATTAACTTCTTCAATTTGTTTTTGCCAGTTTTAAAACAGAGATACTAAAAGTCAGTCATCATATAAAGAGAAAAATCAGAAGAATGATACAGATGGAAAAGAAGCGTAATCATCATTAATCCCATGGAATGAAAAGAGAATACTGTCCTGAACTTCCTGAAACAGAAATGAAAAGGATTATTTCCTTCAAGAAAAGAAGTGGTAAAACACACAATTAAGCAGTTATAATGTGTGAGTCACCTGGCACATTATTTAATGTAGCACCATGAAGTTTATCAGACATTACTGGAATAGAGAGAGACACAGTCACTACCTTGAAAAATCCAACCCAACAGTAAGTCAAACGGACAAGAGGCAGGCGACGACTGAAGCACGAGGGCAGCTGGCTGTAAAGCAGACACATTATCTTCCGAGGGCTGGAATGCAGCACAGGAATTTTTTTTCCCCCTTGTTAGATAACGCAATAAAAGTTACATCTAGCTTAGTTAATATCTTGAATTCAGACATATAATTATACTAAAAAATCTTGGTAATCTTATAATTCAGTTTCAAAAGGCAAAGCTTGTGATAATGCATACAAGGAAAATGAGAGGGCAACCTGGATCAAGCTTGTGTAATTATGGCCAAAAGAATGAAAACATCCAGAGCACAGAGGAATGGGGGTGAGTTGAAAGTTGTGCAAAGCACAGATTCAAGCAGTTAACAGTGCTAAGAAGAGGAAAGCAAGGCAAAACTTGCTACTGACATTAACGAAGCACTCAAAAGCTCTGTGGCCAAAGAGCCCAACAAGCTGACACATGGTCACAGCCAAAGCACACCCCCGTCTGTACGAGCAAGGGCCTGCGTAACAGCCAGCCATGCTCTGAAATCAAAGGGATGGGGGAAAAAGAATTTTCTTCTTGTAAAGGGAATTCTACTTTAGTTGTACTGAATTTCAGTTGATGTCAGGACCTCTAAGACACCAATTCTCTAATTCAGTCATTTGCGCCCCTCAATCTCCCAGTTTGAGATCTCTTCATACAACTACAGGTCATCCAGTCGCTCCTTGAAGCCTATCCTAGGGCTGGGAAGGGAAATTTCCAAAAAGCATGTAGGAATAGGGAAAGGAAAGAGCAAAGAAAAGATGGCAGAGCCTGGAGGCTGACGTTGGTAGCATAGCTCAGCACTCCATTTGCTCTTCTCCAAGTACCACGTTGAAACATACATTAAAAGCAGAAGTGAATGAGGAATGAAGCTGTCCCACTTCTCTTACTGGGATTCCTTTCTCCTCTGAATCAAAGAAAATAAAACCCCCAAAGCAGTCAGAACAACCAACACACATGCAAAATCAG
This sequence comes from Rhinoptilus africanus, assembly GCA_013400135.1. Classification (NCBI taxonomy): domain Eukaryota; kingdom Metazoa; phylum Chordata; class Aves; order Charadriiformes; family Glareolidae; genus Rhinoptilus; species Rhinoptilus africanus. The sequence goes on along the minus strand of VXBO01011831.1, from coordinate 14,713 downwards.
CAGCTTATCAAGCCTTTTGCTTTTTTCTTCTTCTCTTATCATCTTTTTTGCTCATAGACACATGAAAAATAGTAGAAACACTATGAACAAGGCTTTTTTATTTAGCTGTTTTTTGCCAAGCATACAGTAAGATGAGAAGTGGTCAAAAAGTGCGTGCAGCCTGCGCAAAGACCGCACAAGTACAAAACCCAAACATTATAATCTGATACTATGCAACAGTTTCAGATAAATGCATTCTTGACAATTTTGAGCAACTGCTTTTAAAACAGAATGCGTTGTTGAAAAGGATGCTGTAGAAACATATCTTACATTGAAAGGTTTTGCACAATTATGTAATCTGTAAAAACTGAGAAATTTGGCCTCTGTTTGCCTTCCTTCCGTTCCTCATAGTTATTATTGCCTCATTATACAGTAATTTGTACAATGTTTTGGCAGACATTTACTACTGGATAAATTAAAGTCACTGAATCTAGATTTGCCTACAGGTCTTTATGAAAATACCAGCAACATTTTTATTTGAATGTCAAAGTTTGTCAACCATTAAACTGATTGATTTTTCATTATGCAATTCAACAGAAGCAGCAATCTCCAGCCTGTATGCAACATTACTCTGAGAAAAATACACATCTTTGCACAAATCCTTCCTGCCTATTTTTTTTTAAAAAAAGTCTCTTCACAAAGGAACTACGTTTTAAGGCTGGTTTCATACATTTTATTGATATACTAGCAACACATGATGCTGTAACTCAATTCAGTGAAAACAGAACGAATTCATTTGTGGTAATCCAAAAATTCCAATAATCCTTTAAAAAGCCTTCCAAGTGGTTTTATAAGAAAAGTATCTATTGATTTCAATAAGAATAGGTTTAAGCTCTTTAATGTGAAGTTACCTTTGCATCCATAATGCCAACCGGACTCAATACCGTACACGTGCTCCTTCAGAGAGCAGCGTAGTACAAGCTTTGCTGAAGGAAGCCTCTCTCAGCCCAGCATTGCTGAGACACCAAGTTCAGACAACAATATTCTCAGCTTGTTTAGTTCTTAGTCTTCATTCCAAAATCACCAAGGATGACAGCCACAAATTGTCTAGAAGAAACTCAAAACTTACCTCAAATCCGTCAAAAAATCCACAAATTTCCAAAATTTATACCCAGAGTTGCATTTAGTTTTCCCTGTGCAGGGTAAGCTGGCCAAGAGTGGTTCATCTCTTCAGCTCCTGTGGAGCCGCCAACAGTGAGTACAGCCTGAACACTGAGGTGCCGTAACAGCACCTTCCACTAGGCACAACCATCCTTGGTCAGAGAAGACATTATGGCCTTTGCTTGTGCCCGCCTGGATTGCACTGTGTGACAAATATAGTTTACTTGTTTATTTTCTCCAGAAGGAAGAGAGAAGGTGAAGTGTAACCACCTAGGAAGAAGCAGCATTATTTCTCCTTCTGGAGTAACCAAGTATGCACTGGACAGAAGAGGCATCACAAAGGCATGGTAGATGGGAGAGGAGCGCCAAGTCCTTCGGCAGAGCAACTGAGAGCAGCAAGGAGCAGAGCCACGCGGACCCTCAGTGCTGCCTGGACATACCTGTTCCCACCACACAAAGGTTCTCCTCCCTCGTGGCTGAGAAGCACCAGCCTGGGCCTCCTGCTGCTGGTGCCACAACCTAGGCCAGAGAGGAGACAGGCAGTGGTGGCCTTCAGCCCCATCTGGTGAGCATCCACTGTCAGCCTCACTGGCCTGGCACCATTAAACCTCCTTGATCGCGTCTGACTCAAAGATTAGAGTGTAGAGCACACAATGAAAAGACCTGTTTAATTAAAAACTGGGACATATTACAAGTATAGAAATAGAGCCCTATGGGTATGCATAATTCAAGCTGCAAAAAGGTAAATTAAAAAAGAAGGAGCAGAATATCATCACTATATATATATATATTTATATTTATCATTTAAGTACAAAAGGACATCAGGGAAAATACTATACAAAACAGGGCCATAACGCAATTTTAGGAGTTCCTTGAAGTGTACTTCATTCACATTTTTGTGCTTATTGATTTCTGTTACAGGTATCCCACTGCTTTTACTTAAAAACCTTTCTAGAAAAGGAATCATTTATGGAAATAAGGTATTACAAATGCTCAGGAAAAGACCGTGTAGAAAGAAATCCATAGAATTCATTATCGGTACTAAAAAGATGACATGTAGTACAAAATTCAGTAGTTATTTTGCACTTTATAACCACAAATAAAGCACACATCCCTATTTGTGGTAATGAACTGAAAGGTGAAATGCTGCCTAATTACCTGATTTATAAGCACTACCACAGAATAAAATCTGGATAAGATTCTGATTACTTAAGCTCAGTCCTGTAACTCCAAATACACTTCAAGGAGGATGATATTTCAAACTTCAGATCCCAGTTTTCTGAAATTACTGCTTAATTTGGTCTATTTATTTTTCTTCCTCAAAGGAAAGGATAAATTAGGCTCTATTAAAAAATAATAACAAATAATTACCAGCCCCCACATATTTAGTGCATGTAGCAGTATTTTTCAGATTCACTGGAGCATGGACAATGAAACTGAAAGCTAATGTCAGGTTAGAGTTACTTTATTTTTAATCTAATAGCACAGTCAAAAGCACTTTACTGAAAAAAAATTATGACTTTCATTATGTCTATAAATAGGCAACCTACTGAATTATCACATAGAATGTTAATGACATTAGCATTATGTTCTAATTAAACAATGAAGCCATATGCATTACAATCTGCCAGCAAAATAGATGTAATCAGAAAAGGATTCTTAAAAAAAAGGTATAATTTTATGTTATTTTTGTTAAGCAGTAAACAAAGAATTTGTGTTGATTGGTGAAACCTTACTTGTAAAACACAGAAAATGTCAGAGAGAGAAAAAAGGACTTGGCTAACAAAACATCTGCTCTTATAATCACGTTATAATAGTTGAGGTATATACCTCATTTTTTCTCAGAAAATCGTTTGCACCTCTACTCGAGTAATACTGCTATCCATTTTTACCGTTATCATTAACACTGTTCATTTTCCTTCTCAAATACATGTATGACGTTTATATTTTATTGACCTCTCAAAAGGCTTCAGAAAATATCTGTAACCATTTTACACCTTTTTACTATGACATTAAAGGGAAATGACTCAGCCAAGTTCATTGAGGAAACCAGTGCCAGAGCCAAAAAAATGTATCAATTTCTCTGGAATCCCAAGTTGATACATTATCCACTGCTTCTTGTTACTCTTCATTTGAGTACTGCTTCATCCCCCCTTTATTACACTTGTGCACATGCATATATTTTCAGGGATCACTTCAGAGACGACAGCAGAATAGGCCATCTGAAGAGATTTGATGTAAACCAAATTTTAAAATGTACACTCTATGCAGCATGCATTTCAAGTGATATTTTAGCAGAGATGAATATGTCCTTAAAATGTAACCGAGAGGGCTATTAGCTTTTACCATGCTCACATTTTCATTTTACATTCATACTAAGAGCCCATACCTAAGGTATCCTGGCCTAAAACTTCTACTGAAAGAAAATGCAAGCATCATGTCCAAGTGTCACCAAAGTAACTTATTTTATGATGTCTTCCTTAATAGATAGGAGTTCTGTTGTTTTACATAGAAGCATTTTATTTCTTTGCCTTAAAAATGTATGATGTAATAATGAATAGACAAATTTTTAAATTAAGTTTTATGTACTATTTCAGCACCCAAATACGGAGCAGGAAAAATACCACATGACTTAGCTCATAAGTTGCTGGAAGAATCATACAGTGGATTCTCTCCAAATAATCTATATTCTATAAATTATTCACTGAAGGTACATAGCTAGGGCTTACACACATTTTTGAACAGAAAAAAAGGCTGTATTCACTGGATAATTTATTCACAACAAAGGACTCAACCATGACTTGAAGTGACTTTTACAATACTGAAAAGTTCCTGGAGTAGAGAAATGTTTCATTAGGTTGGTCTGACAGCTGGTCTCTCATCATGATTAAATGGCTTTCCCTTGGGTGAGCTCCAGAAATATGCCTGGGTTTGAAACAGAACAGATTCAGAATTCCACACTGGCCACTACAAAGTTTCTTATGTCCTCAGAGTCTGAAACGTAGCACAGGAGGGTTTGGATTTGTAATGTAATTTTTTTTTTTTTTAAATGAGAGAAGACCCCGTAAGCTATCCTTTTCCAGACTCAAGTTTCTATTATTACATCAGCTAGTAATAAAACCAACTTATTCCTCATTCTAGACATCACTCAGGTACAGAATACCAGATTACCAACAAACACCACACTGGTTTTATGTCTTATGAAGAAGTAGGCCTTGTGGTGGCAATGAACTGTAGCCTAGCGTGACATTATCCAGATGTTTTATCATTGTGCTAGCATGACTTACTAACCTAACAACTTCAGGATTGAGACAATAATCACTTCCAACAGAGAAGCTCCAGCTCCATGCTTAGAGCAAAAGAAAAGGAATGAGATAAAGCTACCAGTACTCAACTAGAGAATAAGCTTCCTGAAGCTGAAGTAGCAAAAAAGCAGCTATAAAAGCTGAAGCCACTTTTCTTAGCCACCAGTAGTGATTGCTATCATGCAGTAACACCTCAGAAGAGAAGCCTCCTCTGTTTGAGAAGACAGATGGAATATCCATACCCTTTGGCATGTGCCACTTACTGAAGTCTTAACCATACAGAATGGAGGAACAGCACCAAAGCCTTCTCAGAGACCCAAATATATTATGAATTACAGGGCAGCACTTCAGAAAGAAGTACAAGATCTAGAAAATCTGAGAATTCCTAAAAATTAGCATCATCTGTATTAACAGCACAACCTGCCTCCACCATGCCTCTCAGGCTAATCAGAGGATTATAGACTGTCACTAAGAAAGTATTTTAGTTCTACTTCATGCTTTAATCTTTTTGAGTAAAAAAATCTGAAAGGTAATAGGTAAAACTAAAGTAAGGTGAAGAAATACACTGCTGAATTCAGTATACTGGCCAGTTGTAAAACTTGCAACACTCTCAAAGAAGCTTCTCCCCAGGATTGAGAAGACACCTACATAAAACTGCCACTTGAGCAGCATTATATACACTGGAATTCAACCATTGTCTATACAACCACTGTTTACTCAAATACATCTGGGGCTTAATATACCCTCAGGTTGATACCTTCCATCTTTTTTGTCAAAGTATGCAAGTAGTGTAAAATATATTGTCTGTAAGAATTGTGACAGGAAGAGTATTTTCTATTAAAGTCTCCTCTGATCAAAACTCCCATGCAGTCAACAACTGCATCTTCCTGAGTCTTCACTGTCAACTTTCTAAATCTCAAATGTCATTCAGATTTACAACGTTCCTGCCTGGCTCTCCACCCAGATTTTGAAGAACCAGTCACTCTTATCAACAGGAACTGGCAGCCTGTAAATAAACATAATGGTGGAATTGCTAATAAGCTCTATTTCTACCAAAAGTAATTTTCTTGCTAGACACAAGGCTGACAACATGAATTCCACATGGCTGACCATTTCCTACTGCTTACCTCTGCAGCTGAAAGTATCCTTCTCTGGTTACTTTTAATCACATTTTAAAAGTTATTCTTGAAATCATACACACCTAAGTTAGGATTTCCCTCTGATGATTGAAGCAATTTTACTATTAAATTGGGTTGCAATAAATGAACATTTTATATCAGTGTTCCAAAGTTCCAGTGTCATAACTACTACATCTTACCGAAGATACTTTGCATTACTACTTACCCAAGGAATGCAAGCAACTGCCCTGCCACAACTCTCCTGCGTATTTTTGACAGTTCTGGTATAATAGCAAGCAATTCTAACTTTTGAACATTCTATAGTGGTTGATTTCTGCAAAAGTTTAAACAATAAACTTTCGTGAGTTAGTAATTTTGTCATAAGATATAGACACACATACACACAAAGCTAATTAATACCACTTGAAAAAAAATCTGTTAAGAATTGTATATACACACACACATATATACAAATCAATTAAGTTTCATTATGTGAACTCAGTAACTTGCTCCCTTAATTGGAAAATTAGCAATTCTATTAATTGCAGTCACAGAATCCTAAAGAAAAAAAAAAAAAGGAAATCAACAGCAGACAACCTACCAAAATCTGCAGAGCCTATCGATAATGGGTGAAGAGAACATTCATTATGGCAGAAAAGCTAGGAAAGATCTTCGTAGTCATTTAGGGTGGTTCTGATACCAGAATTTTTACTTTTTAAGGGTATAACTTGGAACTTCCTTTCCTTAAGGGAGTGCTTTTTTTTTT
>VXBO01011826.1:199119-282585 GCA_013400135.1 Rhinoptilus africanus | reverse complement strand
TCTATGATTCTATGATCTTGTGAACATGAGCGCACATGTATATATATGTTCCCAGTCAGCCAGTATTACCATCACGACCATGGAAAGATTGGCATTGTCTTCAGTGGAAAATAGGTTAGGAACTGTGTGTGCTACATATACATGTGTCGCTTAGGGATGTGGTTTGGTGGTGGACTTGCTAGTGTTAGATTTACAGTTGGACTCGACAATCTTATTGGATGACAACCAAAACTTACCCATACACATTTTCTTAAGATTGGTAACGCTGGATGTGCATACACAAAGTGTCAGGATATCCACAGCATCCCACTGCTTTCACATTTTCCCTCCCAGAAGAAGATGTATCTTAACTCCTTTAGGCATTCAAACTGCAGTTTTGTGCCTAAAAAGCAGCAGCAGGGACCATCATGCTTAATGGAATAAAAGTGGTGAAATGCCATACCTGTATCCAGAACATATAAGATTACAGTCTTCTGAGGCTTAGAAATCTCCTTGTACATAACCCAGTTGAGAATCTAACCTTCAGACAGATGATACTCCAGACCTTATTCTTTTTTCCTGGTGTGTATTAAAATGACACACCTCTGCAAGCCTCCTGGGGATGCGGAACACGTCCAGAGTGGAAGCGCTGGGAGTCGAAGGATAGCCTCTTGATAGTAACAGCTTTATTGTAACACTCAGTGTTCTTCCAGCTTATACACTAGTGTTATAAAATGTTTATCCAGACAAAGTGTTTTTAGAGCAAATTACTAATGAGAAATAATGAAATGCTGAAATTTCTTCCTTCCTTCTGCAATTTCTTATTTAGGCCACCAAACTCCCAACATTAACTTATTCCCTTCAGAGTCATAGGACAGACTCTGGCTTACTAACTTCCTGCCTAATGGATCTTTCTACACAAATTGGGCTTATAGGGGTTTATTTTTCCCTGGAGAGAAGGTAGCTGGATTATGCTTTTTTCTGTTGTTCTTTATCTATTATTTACACTTTTTTTTTGGCTGAAAATGTGCAGTTATTCCTGGCACCAGTAAAAGGGGTTTTGTTAGTGTAATAAGTGTCCAGTTACTGTATATTTTCTAAATTGATATATTACAGACGTACATGTTGAATGTACAGCAAGTCCAATTTTGACTGGCATAACTGATATAGGAGTTGAGACACTGCTTCCCAAAATAGAGAATATTTTTATGGGTGTGCCCAAGGTTTGGAGATACCCATGCATGTTTTCTCTGATACACAAGAACTATTTCAGAGAAACATCCTTTCTATACTTTTTCAACATTGGGCTTAGCTCTAAAACACAGATAATCTGTCATATTTGTTAACAGCAGCTAATACATACTCAAAAACCACAACATATTTCGGTTTAGCTAGAAGGAGATTAAATATTGCTGTGTTAAAGTATTAAAAGATGGGGGTTTTTACTGACACAGAAAATCCATAACATCAGGAATCAGAATATTTTTTTAGATGTTACTGTTCTAAATGCAAGTTCCATTAGGCCCGTGGAATATTCTCCACTGACATTTAGCTGTTAGCGAGGGTGACCTCAGTGTCTGACTAATGCGAATGTCATGGTTAATGAAGGCATTCAGTCATGTACCCAAGGAGATGACATCCTTCAGGTGAGGCTGTGTCACGAGAAATGACTAAACACAGAAATCTGTCAATCTGATGGTTAACCAAACACAGAATCTACCAGTCCAGAGAGAGCTATTTAAAGGTAGCAGCTTTCTCTAAAGGAAGGCCAAACGTAACTGGGCATGTACCACCCATGTGAAAGAGGCGAGATTGCAGTCAGCAATTTAAATGTGAACAAAGTAAGGTATCAAGCTTTGTTGATTCAATAAGGATTACACAATGAAAAAGACATCGACGCTGGTCCCACTGAAATCAAATAAAAATTCCATTGTACTTCAAAGGACCCAAAGTTTTACCTCTATTACTTGAAAATTGAGAGTTTATTCCTTCTGTGTAATATCACTACATTTAATATCAGTAGCTTACCTGACTAGACAGATAAAGAAATCTTTCACAGTGAAAAATATGTACAGATAATAACTTAATTGTGATCATTAAAATCTTGTGTATTCATTGTCAATACTGCAGTTGTTTTGTCCACATCTACTAAGGAAGTTAGAACAACCCCAATAACCAAAATATTTTGATAAGTACTTCACTATTGCATTTTTTTTATTTTTCTGCCCCTAATTTTTCCTTTTCTGCCCCTAATTTTTTAATATTGATCACTTGTTGCTGAAGAGTAAACCTACAGTTAATGTCTTTTGTGTGCTGTAAATTGTACACCTAATAAGCAGTCTTTAGACTCTTCTTCTAGAAGTTCTACCAACACTTCTTAATTATTCTAGAAGTTCTACCAACACTTTCTGCAGTGACTACTGTTTTAAAACAGACTACAGTATTTCTACCATTTAATATTAAAATGACATCAGACAGAAAGACTCTTTTATTACAGATGGCTAGGATGGAGAATATATAGCTGTCCTTGCTAAAAGGACACTCTACTGGAGTGAAGTTAGTTGATGTAGGTAAGATAAAATTATATTTAGTGTCAAATAAAACTTGGACAATTCTTCCTCCTGACAATCTCAAATCGTCAGAAATACAGTAAAATGATAGGTAAATTCAATATGATTTTCGGAGAGGATTTCTTGTCTTTCACGTCCATCCACTATCATGTGATTCTCATTCTCTGATGTAGATATTTTGATAAAACCTCATATTATTAAATAAAATTTTTTTAATTAAAAAGAAAAAACCCGTAAAATAATTACAAAAATCAAAAGGCCTTAAACTTTTTTAAACATTAAAAAAAAATAGTGGCATCATTGGATTTATTCCAGCATCAATTTTGCTGCTGGATGCAACTGTTTTATGCAGTTTGTGTTGGTGTGAAGTGGAATATATTTTCATAGGTTTACCTGTAGTTATCTTAAATTACTTGACATAAACTCTTTCCCACCATAGGTCTCTGTTTATTCATTTCTTACTGGAACCACTGAATGAGTTATGTTGATGCATTTCTGACCTGATACAATTCATTTCAATCTTCTGTGTGAATTGCTACCAATCTGGATGACTGGAATTTTTCTGATTTCTATTTTTGAAAGGTGTTCACAGTTGGGTATTATCTTTACAAAAGTAGTTGCTGCTAGATAGAAAAAATTCCCTGAAGGCATAGGTCAGTTGATCACAATTTTGTTTCTCTTCTGAATTTCAAAATTTTTTGAAAAACTAAATGACCTAGAAAAATTAAGGTCTTTTTTGGGGAGCTGTGACAATGATTCCTATTTAAAATTAATAAACAGGCCCATTTTCCCACAAGGGTTATTTCTTCCTTACCAGAAAATTGTCTCCAGTTATTTACAGGAAAAATTGTGGACCTGGGTTCTGCTGCACTCCCAATTCATATTAAAGAAACAGCAGAATTTTTCACTTGAAAAAAACCTAATTTTCTAATTTTCTCTTAGTCCCATAAGGAAAATATCCTTATGAACACCTGGTGAACTCTCACTAATGAGATTCTTTGCTGGCCAAGGCAGTTCCTACTATTACTACCTCTGAAATATGTAATTCCCCTAAAACATAAGGTACATTCGTGTTAAACTCCCCATAATGATGCTCATAAAAAGTGACAAATGTGATACAATCTGATGAGGAAGTGGATTTTATTAAAATGGGGTGTGTGTGTATATATATATATGCCTGAAGCAACTTATCTTAAGGAATAAAAAAAAATTATAAAAGAATAAAAAATCTTGACTTCTTAATGGAAAGTCAACTAAATATTAATTTTGTAATTGAAAGAGAAAATCTAAAGTATGTCTATAGCTGAAGGGTATCTAAAACCACTGACAGTTGTAACATTGTACTTTTACTAGTACTTACAGGAAAATTATGTTTTAGGTGGAAGAAATTTCTAAATGAAATGGCTCAATGTAATTCCATTAAAACCAGAAAACTGAAAGAGCAGACTGCATTAGAATACACTGGAAAAGCTTGAACTGATTAATTTAAAACATTGTACCTCAAAACACAAGAATAGCGTTGACAGACTAAGAAAGAAGAATGATACAGCCAGAGACAATGAAACCATTTGAAAAAAACCATGTGTTCTTGCTTCTGTTCACTGACAGTGAAGCTCTTCCTGATATATCTAGCTCACTCATAGATGCAATAAAAATACAAGGTGATGGAAATAAAATGGGAACATGTTGTGGTGTTTGATTTTTGCACTTCTTTGCTCTGCAAAATTAGCTATACAAGAGCACAAAGTCCAAGCTTCTTTTAATGCCCAAATTGTTTTCAAACTACTAAAAATAATTCTGGTGAAAATGTTGCTCTGTATGATGCCTAGCACAAAGGGCAGGATGCAGTCCACATACTAGCCCATGTGCTTGGTCTGAGAGCACGCACGGTCAGTTAGATTTTTTTAAGTGACTAATAATGCATAAAAGTAAATGGCAGTTGTCAATCTAAACTCACAAGGAGTGTTTGGGCATCAGAGTCTCACAGAACCATTCAGGGTGGAAGAGACATCAGGAGATATTTAGTTCAACCCGTCGCTCAAGGCAGGGTCAGTTATGAGACCACACCAGGTTGCTCATGACTTCATCCATTTGATCCTTGAAAACATCGCAGGATGAAGGCTGCACAGGCTCTCCGGGCAACCTGCTCCACTGCTTGGTTGCTCTAACTGTGAAAATTATGTTCCTTTCACCCAGTCTGATCTTATTCTGTTTTAATTTAAGACCATAGTCTCCAGTTATCTCACCATGCACTTCAGTATAGACAGCTGAGCGCTTGTCTCAGAGATCTCTTGGATATACAGCCTCCAGGCATACTCTCCTCTTTTCAGTCCCCCTGACGTGGTCTTTTCCCAGGGATGTACGAGGCCAGCCTCTCTGCACAGGACAAGTGCTCCAGCCCCCTTCCATCTTGGTGGTCTCTGTTCACTCCAGTCTTCTGTATATTGGGGTGGCCTAAAAGTGGGTGGACGTTCCAGATGCAGTCTAATGGGTATCTGGACTGCAACTAATGTGTATTTAAAAAGCTCTGAATAAAGATTGCACTACGTTGACTACTCCAGGTCATGGATAAAGATGTTAATCAGAACAGGTCCCAGGACAGAATCCCATGGTACTCCTCTTGTGACCAGCATCCAGGCAGACAATGAACAATTACCAAATACTGCCTGAACCTGACACCTCATCCATCTCATACACTCCTAATCTAGACTGTACCATCCTAACCTGGATACAATTATACTGTGATACCATGACACCATGTCAAAAACCTTGCTAAAATCAAAATAGGCAGCATCCACCTCTTCCCCTTCATCCAAAGATCAACAGATCCACAGATTGTCATAGAAGATAATCAATTTTAATCTTGATCAGTCCACGCTCCTAATCACCCAATCAGATAATCATCTTCTCCTGTGTGTGCTTAGAAATAGTTTTGTGGGAGATATGCTTTGGGAGCTTCCAGAACTGAAGTGAAGCTGACTAATGAGTAGTTCCTCACTTTCTTGCCTTTTTTGAAGATGGACACAACATTCCCCTTTTGTTAGTTTACAGGTATATCCCCTGAACATCAAGGCTTGGAGAGCATCACCTTCTCTTCACCTGCTGCCACTAAATGATCCACCTTATTCAGCAGTGGCCCCACATTTTTCTTATTCGCCTTTTATTATAAGGCAGTGGTAGAAATTCTTGTTGCCCTTGACAATCCTTGCCAGCTTCAAATGCAGAACTTTGTCTTTCTTAACACCAACCCCACATGCCCAGACAGTGTTTTTCTATTCCTTCATTGTAGCCTGTCCTTACTTCTGTGTTTTTACCTTCCTGTTTACCCAAGCTAATGTCCTGACACATATAATCATTTTCCTGAGTATCGGGACGGACCATTCTTTTACTAAAACAAGGTTGTCCTTAAAGATGCTAATATAGTAGAGAAAGGAAACATCCCCTTCCTTGAGGAGAAAAAAGGAAAGGGCCCAGTGCTCTTCNAGGTCTCTTTAGCCTGGAAAAGAGGCGTCTGAGGGGGGACCTTATCAACAGTTATAAATACTTGAAGGGTGGGTGTCAGGAGGATGGGGCCAGGCTCTTTTCGGTGGTGCCCAGTGACAGGACAAGGGGTAATGGGCACAAACTTGAACACAGGAAGTTCCACCTGAACATGAGGAGGAACTTCTTTACCTTGAGGGTGGCAGAGCACTGGAACAAGCTGCCCAGGGAGGTGGTGGAGTCTCCATCTCTGGAGACATTCAAAACCCGCCTGGACGCGTTCCTGTGTAACCTGCTCTAAGGTGGCCCTGCTCTGGCAGGGGGGTTGGACTAGATGATCTACTAAGGTCCCTTCCAACCCTATGATTCTATGATTCTATGAAAAAATTTACAGATCCATCCAAAATGGATGGATCCATATTCTGTTCCTTCTACCTGTCATCCAATATGAATCAGGAGTTATGTTTGAGGTATCAACATAATTCATAATTAAATTCATGAATGGTAAGTAACAGAAATCAGAAATTTCAGTAATTCCCTCACATATTACTAAACTGAGCTGTACTTAAAATTAATGGTAAACTGTCCTACCAAGTCCTTTAGGCTATTCTGTCTCATTATAAAGAAAGAAATATACTTGCCTGCTAAAAAAGCAATTAAAACTCATAAGTGTAGAGCTGAATCTATGAAAAAGTCTATATGACTGAAAACAGGCACTCAGAATATGAGGCATAAATGCTAAATCAGATAATTATAGATGTGAGAGGTTTTTATTATTTACATATGAAATATTATAAATTATGTGTTGTAGGACACAGACACAAAATATGAACTCCAAAGAAATAATAGTTCAAGCTAGATAAATTTTAATTTATCGAAAGAAATTGACGTGATTCTTCAAACACATTTGAATTAATTTACTATTACTTTTACTTTTGTATTGTATCAAATACCTTCAGCACAAAAATAAAGGGTTGCACAGAATTAGACCTAGTCTAATACAGTCTTTTTCCCATGGCAAAGTAATAAAAGAAGATTAGCAAAAACAAGTAAACACCCAAAATATTATTTACAGTCAATTACAAAATTCCGTAATGTCTGTACAGGAAAACCTGCTACCCACTCCATTGAAGCAGATCTTTCTACATGGTGTGGTAAATAATACTTGCCCCTAAAACTGCCTAACCAATTTCAAAATAAAGAACAATAACAATACCGCGTTGGTATTAGCTGACTTTGCAAACATTCCTAATTTTAACTCTAAATTAGATGTCAGGACACAAAATTCAGTGAATTAGCAATATGAATAATTAGAAGAGATACAATTTTTCAAATAATGTGTGAGCATATTTGGGGGATTTTGATTAACCTTTTCCTCCAGGTGTTTTTTTTTCCTTTTGGTCAACAATATCAAAAATAATTCAGTATTTACCAGGTCACTCTCAAACAAGAACAATTGGATGGTACCGGTATTTTGTGCTAAGCTTCTCTTATGCGGAAGAATGTGGAAATTGGGTACCTTTTTTACCTTGGGTACCCTTGTTACCTTGGGTACCCAGCTTTCTGAATAAAAGTGAGGAAGTGCATTTACAAGTGCATTCTGCTGCTTCCAATCTCAGCTTTTCCTTGCAGGAATATTGTCCTTTCTGCTGAAGCGAAAATGGGGCCTTACAAATCCTGTGAAAGGTTCTTCATGCCTCAGTTTAATTCAGTTTCACCATTGTTGTTTCTGATAGAAGGAACAGGAGAAAACATTCCTTGCAATTTAATGAGGGAATAACATTACCTTTTCTTCTAAAAGTTTTGTTCAAAAATAACTTTTAACTCCTCTTAAACTATTTACTTTTCCATTTATAAAGGCTTTTACAATATAACAGAAATCTACACTATTCAGATATCCTTTACTTTTGCTCTTCTGCTTACAAGTTAGGGCATTACGCAGAAACCTCACAATCTGTATTTTGTGACCTTTTCCAAATGAATCGCTAAAATTGTGACCCAGATTCATTAGATAATGCACATGCTGAGATGTTGATCCACCTACTATCTGCAGGAGCTGCTGTTCAGTGACTGTATTTGTTACCGGTAGAATAAAGACATTTGGGACAAAGACACCTCTTTTTCAGCTCTAATGTTCCTCACTGTGGTGCCGTGGGAAGGCCAGTGCAAAGTTATTTTGATTGTGAATCTTGCAATTGCAATAGTGCCTACAGAACGGAGAGCAGGAACTGAGTGCATAGTGTTTATGACTGACAATGGGTGTCATGATCAGTATATAAAAGGGATTGTCCTTATGTCACTCTTGAAACATCACAGTTTGTCTGTGGTTTTCTTAGAATTGTATGTTTTCTTGAGCAACTGATGCCTTGTTGTAAGGATTTTCAAGATTTAGCCAACTAAATCAACCAGTATGAATGCTATACTGTTAAGTTAACACTAAGGTTGTGAGAGTACTCAAGAAAGTTAATGAAAGTTAACAGAAGTTAAAAAGTAAAGCAATCTTAGCTTGTACTAATTAATACCATCTTAAAGCCTACGTGCAACTCTAAGGCCACCGTGGCAGCAGACGGGTCAAATTTTCAGCTGGTTTTAAAATTCTCCAGGTTCCAACAGAGCTCTTCTGATTAAAAGCATCTGAGAATCTGGACCAATCATTTCCAGATAAATTATTCATGAAATAATGGGAAAAATTACAAATAATTAATTTTATTAATATGGCCTGACCATCTATAGAGTTGGCCGAGGAGGAGGAATATTTTTGTGAAAACATTACTCGATAATTAATTGGCAAAAAAAAAATCAATTGTCATTATTATTCCTCCCACGTAAAAAGAACACTGAATATTGTAATAAAGTGATGACAGTGATTGCAGGATTGCTTATTGGATAATTACAAGCTATAGAAGTGGAATGCATGTGTAGAACTTGCTCTGAGATAGAAGCTTTATTGCTCAATTATATTACAATTATACATCTATTAATCAAGCTAATATGAAACAGAGATCAGTTTGACTCCAAACATCCAAATAAAGTATTTCAGAGGAGAATGTGGGACAAATCTTGACATACTGCAAGTGGTGTAACTGTATGACTGGATTTGAACTCATGCCTNGCTGTCCACGCTTCTCTTGATGCATCAGAAAGACTTAGCTTGTTTATATTTGAGAATAGTGAGGGAAATAAAGTAGAAGCACACAAGTATCAGAAACATTAGCTATTACCGGGTTCCAAGAACAACATAGTACATTACTCCTAACATCAGGACGAGGGTCAACAGAGGAAATAAGCTGGAAATTTGAAATTAATTAAACTTGCCATGTTTCTACTGCATCCTGGATATGTCCCAAGTATAAACAAATTTAAATATATCGAATAAACATCTGGACCATTAATATTGTCATATATAATCAAATTAGAAAACAGTTGCTTAGACTCAGTCAACTTTCCCAGGTACTAGGAACACAAGCAAAAAAGTCTTAACTTTGCAAGACAACATATGTTAGATATTACCATATCACAGAATTGCTCAACATAGCAACTAAAGATTCTCATAGATAAAATCACTACTAAAAGTGAGAGCTTGACTTTTCGCAACTATCTCTGCTTCATCACACAGGTAATTTATTTATGAGTTTTCATTAGCTTCTGTATACATCAGAACTTTGCTAGTCTGGAAGAGCATTAGGCCCTGAAGTTTTTGTTCAGTTAGTCAGACAAAACATTAAAAGTCCCCCAACTTCTGCTGATATACTAATAGGGATATCTGAGCCCCAGCATCAACAGAATCCAGTATTTCTGCAACTTCTTCATACCTAAGAGTACTGAAAGTTATTGCTCTGTATGTCACTGGGTTCAGCTCTTCCTCTTCCCCTTGCCCTGTTCTGTCTCGAAGTCTACTACCACCTTCTCCTCTTCTCCCATAGCGTCAGCACAGGTCAGGCTGTAACTGTTAGCTTGTGCTACATACTAACAAGGCACTCATCTTCTTGGGAACCACTGTTCTAGAACATAAAATATCTGGAAAAAAGGATTTGTATTGCTTCCTTCCAGTCCTGGGCCTGCATTTACAGCATCCTTTTATCAAATACTCTCTGTGAAATCACCATGAAAAGGAACCTAAAAGCATCATTCACAGTCAAACTACCTGGTAATTTCTTTCCTCTCCTGAATAGCCTTCAAAGGTCTGCATTGACACAGTGAGTGTCCAGGACTCAGGTCTCATGGATAAGTTTGAAAAAAAGGGAGGGTAATTTTGTTTAAAATTGTTTGTTGCCTGCATTTCTTCTGTTTGGATTACAGTTTTGCTGTGATTTCTCTTTAAATCTCATAAAGCATATTTGAAAATATTTTTGTGGAGAGGACAACATTGCTCTGCCACATCCCTTTTCTCATTCGGTTCTGCTATGGTAAGTGCAGAATTCAGTCAGCTAATCCTGACTACGGAAATGGTGAAAGGTGACTACTCTTAGTCTTACTCTTGTATCCTGTCAAATACTAAGTACTAAAACTGTGGTTGTCTGGAGGCCACACCACCATTTTTTGTGCTTTACAGCAACTGGCATACCTGAGAATCACTCATCTCATTTCAGTAGAATTACATTATATTTTCATTGGTGCGAATAACATTGCAATCCAGGGTAGGATTAGAAAGGTGCTTATAGGCTGAATGTGCTTTCTGTCACTTTGGCATTACATAATTCTAAATCTCTTACAAATCGCTTTCAGTTAAATAGGGTGAAAAAATATGCATCGCATATTTCTGTCCTTGCTCAAACTGAGTAGCAGCTTAGTGGTTTGGCTGCAGTTAAAATCAGAAGAACTAACTAAATATTAACTACACTAAATATAAAAACTCATGGTATTTAAGGCAGAATACAAGCATAATTCAAGGAATGCGAGGTCAAAGATGAGACCCATAAATGTCCAATAAGCTCTCAGACACCTGAAAGTCCACAGGGCCTGTGTTTCCCCCAGAAAATTTTAACAAGTAAACTCTGCAGATACTGAAATGCCACCTTAAAACTCAATCTGGTAAGCATAAACAAATGATGACTATCAAATACACACATAAACATGTTTGGAAGAGATGACAATGTCAACTTGTGGTATCACAGTTCAGGGTTCAGCTTTTCCTCAGCGAGGACTGAAGATTGCTGTGAGTCCACAGAAGCCAGGAGGAAAAAAAAAAGGGGGGGCAGGGGGGGGAGGGCAGAGGAGGATAGGTGGGAATTGCATCTCTCTTGCTGAAATTAATGCTTCTGCAGAGAAGGATGCAGAATTTTCAACATGAGGGAGGAGTGGCAAGAAAGAAACTGCAAGTGTGCATGGCTTCCTGATGCTCACTTCCGAAAGGAGACTTTGGGGTACTACTCTCTACAACCTTGTTCATGCCTTCTGTCACCTTAAAGGTAATTATATAAAAATGTTGCTGAAATAAAAGAATCATAGTAACCCATAGGAGTTTTTTAAGTGTGAATGTATTTATGTGTTCACTCCACCACTCAGAGTTAAAGTGGCAGAGTTGGGGCCTCTGTAAGGAAAAGCATTTCTCTGTCACACACTGTACACAGACAGCGGCTCCTGAGCCACAACTCTGCTCCCAAAGACCAAATACTATTTTACCAGGGAGACTGTTCTGTATTTTCTCAGCTGTTTTGATTATTTCACACTTTTCTTTACAGCTAATTCTACCCAACTGAGGGAGAAGGGAGCCTGGCTCGTAACCTTTCTCAGTGTGTTCCAGCAAATCAAATTGCTATGACCGCTGTCGAAAAAAGAAGCCTTAGGTGGTCAAGAAGCTGTGATGACAGAGAAGCAAACATAAGATTCATGTCTTTTTAGTTTGGACTGGAAGTGACATTAGAGAGCTGTTCCCAGGGCTTGTGAAGAAAGCTGGTCATGCGGAAAGGTTGTGTTTATGTTTAATGTGGTCAAAATCTTTGAAACAGCTAATTTTATACCTCCGGAGTTGTCTACATAGGAACTAAATCTGTATTCTTTTAGCATGACTTATATTCCAAAAATATCTGTAGTAATATGCTTCTCTTTTTCATGACATGTGATATCATAATACCGTCGTTATCACTGTACTATGATTCTGAGGCTTATAAGACTTCTGATATTAGTACAGGCATATATTTGCATTTTCAATGTAAATATAGTCTTATTTGTTGTAATGGAAATTTTCCAGTAAGTTTGATTTTCTTTATGACTCATGTTGTCATTCTCTGTCACCATTTGATATTTCCTCATTTGTGAGAAATTCACAAAAAATACTCTTCTGGTCCTTTCTTTATGTATACAAATGATTAATCAGAAAGCTCAGCCACTCTGTGGGAAGTTGAAAAGACACGCTCAAGGTCAGCTGGTCCAAATGACAACCTTCTTTTTTTTTTTCTCCTAAGCTGGTTGAAAACGCCTTGCTCATGTTTGTAGTAGAGTCAAAGCCACCGTTTACATGAGAAAGTTGAAGTTGGAATTGTTGTTGTTTGGAACCTGTTGTTATTCTTGTCCAGTAAGAAAAACTATGTCTGAAATACATTACTGTATTTGCCTAACTATTTGCAGAAGAATAAGAGTAGCGACATGGCTTGAAAATGCCTGTTTTTTTTTTCTTCTGAGCAAGACTTCTGACATCAGTCTAAAGCCTTTATGGCTATAAATCTTTAAGAACATAAAAAGGTTATAGGGAACCAGAAGCATAGAGAGAGAATCCATGAATTTTGTGAAGGCAGCAAAAGAAAAAATGTAAAACGTCAGCCTACAGCAAGTACCAGAGACTGCAGGCTGACTAACGTAGATCCCATACATATATAGTAGGAAATAATACCAAAAGGAAACTGGATGGACTAATTAAATGAAGGTCATACTTGATGAATGTTCCTGATGGTACTGGAATAATGCAGCAGAAATGAAGCAGTACACAACATGGATCTTGATTTTAGAAAGGCTTCCTATACTGTACAAACAGTACAAACAAATCAAATTCTATAATCTTACTGCTGAGGTAATAGTGTGCAGCTGCTAACAACAGACTGCTAATTACTGGTTTTAATTACTCTATTTGGAAAAAAAGTAATAATCCAGAAAGGTATATAGGATCATCACTACCATTTAGGTGCATCAATTCAGGAGACTAGGAAATGAGTCATGTAAATGACTCTGGATGTTGGCTCAGGAGCTTACCTACATTGGGGTACCTGATGACTGAGGGCCACAGGAACTTTTCCCGTTGCAAATTTGAATTATAGTTGTTTGATTTATAGAAAAAAAAATCTATATGAATCGGACACTTTTCAGACAAAAAAGAATGTAAAATGTTCCAATATAAATGCTTTGATAAGGTCAACATGGTGCAGATTTGGGTAACCTGGTCCATCTTTAGACATTTAGCTTAATCTGAAAAAAATTTATTTTAGCAAATGCATTCATCTGTTGTCTTGTCTAAAACTGTGCTGCGGTATCTGTACATCCCTTGGTAAATGAGTTTGATTAAAATAAACATAATGGCATAGTGTTGGGGTCCTACTCAAAAACAATGTGAGAAGAAGCCTCCTACAAACATGACCCAAAAATAATCATTTCTAAAACATTACCCTACTGAAAGCCCACCATCAGGAACAACGCCATATACAACAGAACAGTCAACCCCACCCCCTGATGAGAAAAATCAGAGACCTATCTCTTTTAACTTGCATGTAATCACAACCTTTGACCATAAGGCCTCTAATGTTCTTCAGTATCCCTTTCAAGGCTCCTTGATGCTGTAAGAAACACCTGTAAGCAATCAGACAGTGCACTGGAGAGTACGCTGTTACTTAACGAACTGAAAATCTAAAGAAGAGATACATGAACATCACGTGAAGAAATTATCTGAACATTTCATATTGTCGTGGTTTAATGCCAGCCAGCAAATAAGCACCACACAGCAGCTCGCTCACTCCCGCCTCCAGTGGGAGGGGGGGAAGAAAAGTGCAAGGGTGAAAGTGAGAGAACTCATGGTTTAAAAACAGTTTATAATTGAAATGAAAATAAGTAATCATGGAAATAATAATAATAGTAATAGTAAATAATAAAAATAATAATAGCAGTAATAATAATAATACATGTAAAGAAGAGGAAAATATCAGAGAGAGAAATAAAACCCAAGAAAAACAAGTGAAGCAAATGAAAACAACTGCTGAACACCAACTGACTGATGCCCAGCCGAGCAGCAGGTGCCCCAGAAAAGATCTCCCCTGGTTTTATTGCTGAGCTTGACTTTATATGGTGTGGAATATCTCTTGGGTCAGTTGGGGTCATCTGTCCTAGCCTTGTCCCCTCTCAACTTCTTGTGCACCCCCAACCTAATCACTGGCGGGGTGGTGTGAGGAGCAGAAAAGGCCCTGAATCTGTAAAAGCGCTGGNCCACACAGCAGCTCGCTCACTCCCGCCTCCAGTGGGATGGGGGGAAGAAAAGTGCAAGGGTGAAAGTGAGAGAACTCATGGTTTAAAAACAGTTTATAATTGAAATGAAAATAAGTAATCATGGAAATAATAATAATAGTAATAGTAAATAATAAAAATAATAATAGCAGTAATAATAATAATACATGTAAAGAAGAGGAAAATATCAGAGAGAGAAATAAAACCCAAGAAAAACAAGTGAAGCAAATGAAAACAACTGCTGAACACCAACTGACTGATGCCCAGCCGAGCAGCAGGTGCCCCAGAAAAGATCTCCCCTGGTTTTATTGCTGAGCTTGACTTTATATGGTGTGGAATATCTCTTGGGTCAGTTGGGGTCATCTGTCCTAGCCTTGTCCCCTCTCAACTTCTTGTGCACCCCCAACCTAATCACTGGCGGGGTGGTGTGAGGAGCAGAAAAGGCCCTGAATCTGTAAAAGCGCTGGTCAGCAAGGACTAAAACATCCCTGTGTTATTAGCACTGTTTTCAGCACAAATCCAAAACACAGCCCCATACTAGCTACTATGAAGATAATTAACTCTATCCCAGCCAAAACCAGCACAATACAAACAGTGGCTGTTGCTCCTTCGGAAGCTATGCTCCCTAGTGGAAGTATAACAGGCAAAGGCTCGGGAGACCATTATGTGTTTTTCAGTTCCACCAGCTAATTGATTCATCCAGAAATGAGACATCAGAGCTCAAGGCCTTTCTCCATCTGTGAGTCAGCTGTTCTCCCCTTTCCCAGCAGGCAGCTGGGATCAGCAGATACTAGGTGATCAGCAACTCTGGAAGAAAACCTGATGAAGGTGGACAACCACACATTAGCAAACCTAAGGTCCTCAGGGAGAGACTGACTCTTAAATCTGTAAAAGGATGAACATCAAGCTGTCAACAACACTTGCCTTTTGCATTAAGGAATACTTGTGCAAAATGTAGTGGCAGTCAGACTACTGCCAAAGAATATTTTTTTTTCAGAGGATTCTCTGACTGCATTGATTTCTGCAGAGATCTGTGTCAGCTTCAGCATAGACGATAGAGGGAGTGCTCAAAGCACTGCAGTCTGGCCTGGTACAACCTGGACCTGATACAACAATATACATCATGATCCCGCATATGTTTCAGCCTCGGAGGTTTGAGCCAAAGGTAGCCTAGAATCCAGATCTCCAAATTACCAATAAAAAAGAGCACATTTCCTCCTTCCTAGGAAGCTGGATAAACTGGTCACAACTGTGGTGCTGGAATGCCCATCATGCTGAAATCAGTGTCTTCTAGGAGACTCTGAGCTCATACATCAGAAAAGACTCCTTCAGAGAGAGGTCTGGTGACACCTATTTTGTGACTCCTAAACAGCCAGGATGTCCCTCATCAGACAAAGTGATGGTACACAACATTGTAGACACCAAAAGGTACTAGGACAGGGAGGCATGGAGGGTGCATTTTATTGCTTTGTTAAAAGGCAGTGTTTAAAACATGCCTAAAGTAATCCTAAGGCATTTGTGTTCTTTTACACTTGCTTCAAAATATAGTGAAAATAATACAGAAAGAAATACATACTTGTAACTGAAAAGACATTCAGGAGGAATGTGTTCTTGGTCACAGTTTTACTCATAGTCCTTCATCTCCCACATTTCTTTGATTTCTCCTTTCATGACATACATTAGCAGAACTATGCGGTGATTTTGTTCTGCTCCTCATTACTCCAATGCCAAAATCTATGAAGTGAGATAAATAATTTAGTAATCTTGCCCTTTAAACTAAGAGATGTTAAAAGGTCCAGTGCAGCCAGGGATTTCTTCAATTATTCAATTCACCCACCTGAAAATATAATAAAGCCAAGTAATAGGGCCACCATTCAAACGCTCATCTAAATTATATCTTTTTAAAATGTTTTGCAATCAAGTAGTATTAAAAGCAGTATAAATATTATTAAAACAACAACTTTTATCTTGGCAATCTTCCTCCTCTGCTAATACTCTTTCATTACTTATTGAAGGGTTTCCCTCATCAGGTACAAAAAATAATGCCAAGGTTACCTATATTTCCTTCTTTCTCTCCTACTATTTTCACCACCCATACTAAACAATGCAAATTCTGCAAGAACCATCAATGGTAAGAATCAATGGTCAGCAGAGACTGAAACCCTATAGCCAAGACAAAATTCCAGCACTTAAAGCTGTCAAGCTGCAAGTGAACAGGTTAAGTTTAGGAAATCTTTTGGCTGGTGCACAACTGTCCATTTTCACACTGTGATGCAACTACTCCCCTTCACCTAACAGTGGCTGGCACCGTAGACACGTCTTTATTGTAGCTTAGTGGTTTCGTGGGTGGTTTTGACAAGCACTGCCAACTTAAGTACTCTTTATGTGAGTTACAAATATAGGAATAAATAAAAGGCCTTAGGTAACCTTCTCCCTTTCTCTGCAGCTTATTATATACTCCTTTGGTACAGAGAGGATTCACACTTATATTTGTGTCATCTTCGTAACATGGTGCTGTGAATGTTTCAGGGAGGGTTGGTTAGTCTAGCTGAAATACATCCGGACATTATGCCATAGTGTCAGATCCAATGCAGGGTCGCCAGAAGCTGGTGCAGGTAATTAATATACTTTAGACATTTATTCGCCAGAGCTGAGTACAAGCCTATGGTTTGGCACTCTCTACGGAGGGTCTACAGAGCTGGATCCCCTGAGGGGGGCATTCTCGAGGCCCTGAAGGAGGGGCAGCTCACCTCCCACCTACTTCTGGCATCTTCGAGGGTCATGGAGGGCAGGCTATCCAACTTTGTGCCTCTCCTACTGAAACTGGGCCACCCTGAAAAGAAAATTGTGAAGAGTCACAGAGACAGAAGATCAAAGGAAGGAGAGTGTGACACAATAGCCTAATGAAGAATGCAGCTGGCTAAAGGGTAGGGAGCACGGGTACTGCTCCCTGCTACAAATATCTTTCAGATGATGGGGTTTTTACCTGAAATGCAAAAGCAGTCCTGGAACTAGGACCCAAAACCTAGACCTTCTGGTAAAGTTTTCCAGCTACTAAGCTACAAAATCCTTCGTGTTTGCTTTTGTCTTGAAGAAACAGGAGCAACATCTTTATCATCTGAAAGTTCAAAGATGAAAGCTGTCCTGGCCTCTGGTGTTCTTTGATTATTTATCTAATAAGAGCTTACCACCTGTCAGGCTCTTCTAATGGAAGTGCAAACAATGACAACTGCCAAGACTGCTGAGGAATGCTGTGTTTGCTCTGCACCTGTGGGAATCAAAGGAATTGGTAAGGAAAAAAACAGATAGAAAATTTTCAACACTTCAAAGATACTTGAATTTCATAGAGGGCTGGTGGTTTTTTTAGTTTAAAAAATCTTTTAGATATTTTTTGTTAAATCTTTTGTTTTCCTTTAGCAGAAACAGCAATGATAAACCTTCACAAAACAGTAATCAAGATATATTTTTTTAAAAAAAACAAGGCAACAGTGTGCAGCTCTGCAATACATATGTTATTCTTTTCAGAACAAAGGAAGAAAAGATACTGTTTTTTCAGATCTATGAAAATGCTTATCTTTTAATTGTCTTTTTCCACAAATCCGTAATGTCATACTAAATGCTTGTGTATTTCAGTGTAGAAATTGAGCCTATGACAGCATCATCAGAAACAATAAAGAAACATATGAGAAAACAGTAAGTTTAGATTGCCCTTCTATAATATGCTAACATGGATAATCCAAATAATAATTGTTTACTTAATCTGGAAATTTAAAAAGTGGATGTTTGTATGTGCGCAAAAGGGAAACTAAAGCACGTTCTTCCTAATGCTTGGCTACTTTATCAGAACAGCACTTTACATCTTTTAAGAAGCAAGTAGGCTATTACGTACAACCAATGTATCAAGTTTCAATGCAGCTTTTATTCGAAATTTAATAGAGATAATAGTAACATAAAAGCTACCCTCTGGATCTTATAATTAAAAGGACAAGAGCCTGAGAGTCATAAGAAGGGAACGTAAAGTTAATTACTTGCTTGTGTGCAGAATAAGGAGTCTATAATCTTAAGTAGTAGCCAATTTATAGGTTTGAATTCCTGAACACTAACGTATTAGGAGAATCATTTCAACAACTTCTGATAATTTCTTCATATAATTATGATTAGACTCTTAGCTATAGTTTAATTTACTATGCCACTTCCCAACACGTCATTTCTCTATGGTTTTGTTTACCAGAGCAAGAATTCAGGCACTAATATTGTCTGAAAGCTTACAGTAAATCTAAACAATAAAGATGTTTTACAGTCAGTGGCAGCAGAAAATAAAAAGTGATAGTACTGAGATATTTGTTAGTTGATATAAAATTCACTGGAAAATAAATATTCTAAAATATTAGCTTTACTCTGTTTATTCTATGGGTAAAATTAAGGTTGAATTTAAAAATAAACACTTGTGTTTTCTATGGCAATAATTTTCAGCTAAATTTTGGTGTCTATGGTAATGTTCCATATTTCCTCTTCATTATCTGCTCTCCTGGGAGATCAAAAAAAGTCAAGAGATGTAATGCTGTAGATGCGGAACCAGCAGACTTTTCCAAATTAGTCTTGAGGTTTTTAATTTTTTTATCTCCTACTGCACATCATTTACAACTCTATTTTTCCCTATTGCTGCTGAATCACAAGTCAGATATGGAAGAACTATCTGCAGCTTCCTTGAGCACATGGAAAATTGGTGTCGCACATCAGATCTAGAGGGATGAATATTTTAGGAATAAACCAACAGCACAAACAGATGGTATGATGGCCAAACTGACCAAATAAATTAAATGTTTAACAGTCATAATATGGACAGTTAGACTGAAAGGTGCTAACCTTTATGCTCACACAGTTTTTGTAGATTTTTTTTAAAAAAACAGCAGTAGTTTCTTCATCTACACAGAAGAAAGGAAGAAGGAAAGAAAGAAAGAAGCAAAGAAGCAAAGAAGGAAAGAAAGAAAGAAAGAAAGAAAGAAAGAAAGAAAGAAAGAAAGAAAGAAAGAAAGAAAGAAAGAAAGAAAGAAAGAAAGAAAGAAAGAAAGAAAGAAAGAAAGAAAATTAGTTTAAAGACATAAACACCAAAAATAATCTAGGCAGAATCCAAAAATGAATACTTTGCTTCTGTATTCAAGACAGACAAGTGCATCGAACACAAAAAAGACTGGGTTGTTAACTGGAATGGGGTTGTGTAAATAGAAATTATTACAGCTGTAGCGGGAATAAATTTTAAATCAAATTTTAATTCAATTCTGAAAGGATAGATATGACATTTGAGAAGGAAGAACAGGGTTTTGCTACTCTGTCAGAAAAGGGGCAATGTAGTAAACTACCCATATTTCAGAAGATGTAAAACAGGTTATGAAAAACTCCAGGGCTGTGCATTTTATATTACTAATAGGCAGGCGGCGAATCTCCCCATATTTTAATTATACCCTTAAAATGAATTCAGATGGCAAAAGGCTGTATGTCTTTTACATAATCCTGAATAATGACAAAATAGAAACATGTTTATCTGTGATAAGATGTACTGATTATTTCTGCTTGATTTTTGCAATATAGATACGCTTACTATGTATTCCAGCAAGACTAGCTGAGCTTTCTTTCTGTGACATGCATTCTAAAACTTTCTTTCCTATGTTGATCATTAGTCAAAAAACTACAGTGAGCATCACTAAATTTGCAGGACAAATTGAATCAAAAATATGCATTTGTCCACGATGGTTACATGACTTCAGTGACACACTTGCAAAATTATCACGTGAGAATGAAAATTCCCTTACATTGACATAAAATAAAAAAGAATACTGAAAAAAATCCATTATGTTGAAGTCCTACAGATGATCTTAAATTCTGATTTGGTAAGTTAGTTTTTCTTCTGCTTTTAATTTTATTCCCCACTAATTTTAGATTTAGAACTAAACAGTGAATATTGGTAAATAAGATATTCCCTGCATTTTTACACTGATAAGTACCGGGGGGTTTAAAATACAATGTATTATCTTATTATATCTATTCATGTAATAAATAGATCTGCCCAGCCACTTCCACTGCCACTGCCATTTATTTCTTATTTATAATACTAATTAGATTGTTCTCTGTGCATTCTAAAATAAAGTGTTGCCATGGCATATAGTTCAAACTAAAATGCTGATACAATTAAATCTGTATAATATCTTGGATTAAAGTCAAATTAAATAAAATCATTTCACAGAAGTGACATAATGCCCTGATGGAACTGTGTACAAGAGCAAGTTATTGTGGCATAATTGTAGAGTGCATGGTGCCTAACATACAGAGAAAACTCACATGATGGTGTGAAAATCCTGTTGCAGAAATAACATTTTCTTTCACAGAAATATACTAAGATATAAAAAATATCTTAACGTATGAAAGTTATGGGGTTTTTAAATCATTTAACAATTTACTTTCAATATTCTCCAAACGTGTCCACAATTGATGTCATAACATAACGATAGGTATCATAACCAATTAGAATGGTATTACCCACTTACACAAAATCAAGCACATGCAGAAGTGCTTGTAGGGCAGGCATCCCTTTGCGTAAGGTAGGTACACAGTGAAGAGAACGGAGCCTTATAGGGGATCCCATCTAAATTCACTAGATCTACTACTTCATGGGACTTCAAAAAGTTCTTGATCATGATTTGTAGGTTGGTTATTAATTGATTATAATGGACTAACAAATAGTTAATATCACTTTAATAGAGTAAGGTATGGAGACCACACCCACTGTCTTGCATATGGTTATGGCTTAACCATAATGAATAACTTAACCAGAAAGTGAATATTTGTTCTTCTTTTGATGGCACATATTTGTTACAGGTTTGTAATATGAACAGAGACGTGGAGCAGGTCCAGAGCAGCACCAAAAATGATCAGAGGGCTGGAGCACCTCTCCTGTGAAGAAGACTGAGAGAGCTGGGGTTGTTCAGCCTGGAGAAGGCTCTGGGAAGACATTATTGTGGCCTTTCAGTACTTAAAGGGAGCTTATAAGAAAGATGGGAACAAACATTTTAGCAGGGCATGTTGCAATAGGACAAGGAGTAAATTTAGACCAGATAGAAGGAAGAAATGTTTTACAATGAGGCCCATGAAACACAGGTTGCCCAGAGAGGTGGCAGATGCCCCGTCCCAGGAAACATTCAGGGTCAGGTTGGACGGGGCTCTGAGCAACCTGATCTAGTTGAAGATGTCCCTGCTCATTGCAGGGGAGTTGGACTAGATGACCTTTAAAGGTCCTTTTCAACACAAACAATCCTATTATTCTATGATTCTATGAAATATTGAGATATTAAAGATTTGTAACTGTTTTCAAAACTTTAACACAAATCACACACAGAGGATTGGTTTTATTTTTTCAGAAGAATCACTGCATTTGACAGATAGGTTTGTAAAAATATATCCATTAAATTCACATTAAAAGGTATTTTATAATTTTAATTTGAAGACCAATTCCCACTTGATTTATATCTCACTTTGGAATAAAGATGGTGTAATGGTCACTTTCTGATATCAGAGAGGAAATACTAGTTTTCCAAATAAAAGAAGGTATTTCACCAAAGAAACATACACACAGATACAGAATTGCATTTTTTCCTATATTCTCTGATAAACAATAATAATAATAAAAGGATGATTTCCCTTTAAAATACATGTATAAAACCTAACAATTAAAAATGACACAAATGTGGACAATAAACTGTGTTATCAGTGTGAGTATCAAAATATCTGGAATGATTTGCAACGGGATGTTCTTGCAATGCTGTATCACAAGGTCACTCATGCTAAGTCTGTCTGCCATAGGTCATGGCAGACAAGAGCCACATAGCTCTTACCATCACCCACCTTCAAATCAATCAATACCTAACTTAATCATGACAGTCCACCAGTTTATCACTAAAGAGTATCACACTGGTGGTGTGGTATTTTCAGTGGTCCTGTTCCTTTCTTCATTAGCTAAAATTCCACTGCTGTTACCTACTGTTCATACATAAGTAACTCTCCTTCATTTTATCCGTCATTCAGTTTGCAACTCAGCAGGGTTCATTTCTCAGCAACAGCAGTGGAAGGAGGTGTGAACTGGATAGTGGGGGACGAGTTCAACCACCCACTGCCCACTCATCCCAGGATCAAGCAGGAAGCAGTATCATAAACAAAGTATACATTGTCTTGGAGCAACAGATTGTGTGGTTCTGTAATGCAATGAAACACAGTTGCTGTAAATATCTAATAATGTACTTTCTGGAGATACTCCCACATGATCTTCTGAATTACATTTTCATTGATTCTGAAACTGCATTTGTATCGTTGTCCAGATTGTCGGGTCTAGATCTGAATACATGTTTCTAATAGTGTGTAGTCCACTTTTATTTGGACTAAGGGTTTGGATCCATCCTTTTTGAAGTCTTCTTTGATAAAGGTTAAGATCCAGATCTGGAACACTCTTAACATTCTTAAATCTTGTATGTTCAGCTCTAGGATGTTCACCAACCTGATACAGCCTTCTAGAAAGAGATGACTGGCTTGGTGGACAAGGAGAGAACAGCAGAGAAATTCCTGCTCTCTGCAGCCTGGAGAACAGATGACTTGGGAGGTGGAGATTGTACCAATGTGTATAAATGCAGGATGGGAGGGAATGAAGAAAAGAGAGCCAGGCTCTTCTCAGTAATGCCCACTAACAAGACAGGAGGCAATGGACACAAACTGAAACATAGGACATTGTGTACCAACATAAGGAATACCTCTTTACAGTGAGGGCGGTCAAACACTGGCACAGGTTGCCCAGAGATATGGTGAAGTTTCCATCCTTGGAAATGTTCAGAGCCAGACTGGACATAGTCCTGGGCATCCTGTTCTAGGTGGACCCTGCTCTGAGCAGATGGTCAGACTTAATGGTCTCCAGAGGCCCCTTATAAACTCAGCATTTCTGCGATGCCACATTTCCATCCTTCTTTGTTGCTTCATTCACATCTTTTGTTGGCTTGTACTAAAGTCCATCACAAGCAGATTAATTTTAGGAGACTCTCACTGTACTCAGAATCAATTAAATTAAAGTATTACTGACTAAACTAAATTCTCCAATTTATATGCAAAATACATATGTTGAAAAGGAGCACATGCATAGCTGAGGGCATAAACCACCCTAGGTACTGTACATTATTTATGATGGAGTTCAACAGCTTCTTGTATTTAATTTCTCCTTCACCATTTAAGCCAGAGTGCTGCTACTAAAGACAAATGAAAATATTTACAGTAGAAGATCAGGAAAGGCAGTCTTTTTAGGCTCATGATAAAAAAATAACGAGTAGTTTTATGCTTTGGGAATTCATTTCCCATGTCCTGCAAATATAGTACTGAGATGGGTTATAATGGGTCTGGTTTATCTGGTGCAAATACCGTAAGATATGATTTCCCCTTCAGCTAACAAGAATTTGCTAATTATTAGCATAGAAGATTAAGTGTTTTGAAAGAACAGTGAGAAGGAAATTGCAGTGAAAAAAATCATATTACCAACTTGCAGCAACACTTATTATTCCCATTAAATATGAATCATTTATTAAGAAAAGTGACTGTAAGTGATACACATGCATTCACAGATAACTCGGTGTGAGGCTTATGAAATTAATGGGAAATAGAGCAATCTTTGTAATGTCCTGTTTAATGGCTAGTCCCTGCTAATATAGCATGAAGCACTTTGAAGGGTCATGGCCTTATATCCTTGCCTCACTTCTGGCTATTGTACAGCAAACTTGGTACCATGAATTGCGCAGAAGAACCCAGGATGTGTGTCTTTGCCTTGATTAGATACATTCTCTAGAAAAAGCACAGTCAGATCTGGTTAAGAATGAAGGAAGTTAGAACAAGTAAAAATTAAATCAGTTACCCCTAGAAACATAAATGCTAGTGACTAAGGTCCATATCTCAGCAGACATTTGGGTCCCCTACCTTTTATTTAAAGAAACGGGTGTGAGGAACTTGCGTCAAGAAAAAGGAATGAGTTTATTCAAATCCTACTTTATTACTATTATTAAAAGATCATAGAATCACAAATAGTTTGGGTTGGAAGGGACCTTTAAAGGCCATCGAGTCCAGCTCCCCTGCAATGAGAGGAACACGTTCCGCTACAACAGCTGCCCTGTCCAATGTTTCCCAGGGATGAGGCATGTACAGATGGATGTACAACGGAGATGATAAATACAGAGATTTTAAAAGGATGCAGTGCTGAACTACTCTCTCTGCTTTTACTAGAGGGTAGCCATATGTCTGAGATTTAAATTGTGTTTAAAAGGATTATGGACCTGTTAGATGAAATTATAAGGGAGATGTTTAATCTAAGTTTTCAATCACCACACTGAGGCTTTCCACTCAAAAGAGGCAGGTGCACATCAAGATATTTGGTGATCCCTTGGAGGGAAACTTTTTATATGTTGAAACCATTCAACTAGTTCCTTGCCTTGAATCTCCTCTTCTCTGTACAGTTCCTGAGTAGACCTACATGACCTCATCTTCTCATGAAATATTTATAGGTTTTTATGGAGAGAAAAGAATGAATAATAAAAGATAAAGTGAAGAATAAAAAAATAGCAAGACAATCTGCTTTGAGCTCATTCTCATGTTTGTTACAGAAGTTGCCGTTACCTTGTTGAGTGTGTGTGCACATACGTACGTGTACAGGGTGCTGGGGCCCAGGCCCGGGCAGTGGGGGCTGCGGGGCGGCGTCTGTGGGGAGAGGCCGGGGCTGCCCCAGGCTGGACACAGACAGTTCCATCTGGTTCCAGCCGGTTCCAGCCAGTTCCACTCAGCTCCAACCGACCCACTGCAGCGCAGGGCTGAGCCCTGCAGCCGCACTGGGGGCACCTCAGGGGAAACATGTTGAAGAAAGGGCAAAAACACCAGACGGGCAGAGGAGAAGGGGTGAAAAAAAAAGAGTGAGAAACAACCCTGTGAACGCGGAGGTGAGAGCAGAAGGAAGGGGAGGAGGTGCTCCAGGCACCGTGGTGGAGAGACCGTGGTGGAGCAGGTATCCAAGCACGGAGGACCCCATGCTGGAGCAGAGGGATACTCCCTGAAGGAACTGTGGCCCATGGAGACCCCACACCAGAGCAGACTTACCCTGAGAGATTGCAGCCCGTGAAAAGGACCCACACTGGTGCAGGGTAAAGGGGCGAGGGGGAAGGAGCGTAAGAGGGGAACTGCTGTGTACTGGCCACAGCCCCCTGTTCCCCACCTCCCCTGTGCCTCTCAGGGGGATGCTAGAGGCGTCAGGAGAGGGGGGGAGGAACAGTGTTGGTTTAATGTATGTTTCTCACTACCTGAATCTGTTTTAATTGGCAACAAATTAAATCATTTTTGCCAGAGTCAAGTCTGTTTTGCCTGTGATGGTCATTGGTAAGTGATCTCCCTGAATTTGTTTCAGCCCACGAGTGCTCTCATCCTATTTTCTTCCCCCATCCCACTGAGGAAGGGAAGTGAGTGAGTAGGGGCGGGGGTTTGGCTGCTAGCCAAGGCTAACTTGCCATTAAGTGTGAGTCTTATTCATTTTAAGATTTAGCTGACAGATCAGCAATCATCTAATAAAAAATATTCCCACAAAGATTTCTGTCAGAAATCCTCATTAGAACATAAAAACTTTTCCTTGTAACAGAAAAAAAAAAAGGTAGATCTTTTATGTCCAACTTGGAGCCCTCTCTGCTATCTAATTCATTTTAGATTTCATTAGAGCTTTAGTTTAAGAAATAACAGGGCTGAGGGTTTTTGTGCCTAAAAAAACATTTCTAGCATAGGTATTTTATTATTAGTAAAGCTTATCCTTGACTTGTCCTTCATTTAGAAGTCCAGTTATAAAGCCTGCCTTCGTTCTCCTTTCATTTATAATATCCAGGTTCTTTAAAAAAGCAGGAGTTAGTATGCTATANGGGGAGGATGACCTCCCTCCACCTCCTGGCCACACTCTTCTTGATGCACCCCAGGATGCCATTGGCCTTCTTGGCCACAAGGGCACATTGCTGGCTCATGGTCATCCTGTTGTCCACCAGGACTCCCAGGTCCCTTTCCTCAGAGCTGCTCTCCAGCAGGTCAGCCCCCAACCTGTCCTGGTGCAGGGGGTTATTCCTCCCCAGGTGCAGCACCCTACACTTGTCCTTATTGAATTTCATAAGGTTCTCCTCTGCCCAACTCAATAGTCTGTTTGTACTGGTTTTCCTCTTAGTGCTACAGACCATTTCTCCAATTTATCAGAATCATTATGAGTCCTCCAATGGGCTTATGATCCCTCCAAGATTTGTCCTAACAGCAAATTTTATCAAGTAATTTGATCGTTAACTCACTATACACAGAGTTTCTATGTAAAAAAAGTATAAACTCAGAGGTTACAGCTGGGAATTCCTCTATGGTGTTATAAGGAAGAGGCTTCTGTTTCCAGTAAAACCACTCACTCACTTTTATATTTAATTAGAGGAAAAATTTTAATAAAGGTGTAATATAATTCATTATGATTATAAATATAAATGGAAAAGTAGTGAGTTATGTGCAATTTTCAAATTTTTAAAAGTCACTTGGAATGAAAGAATTATACCATACCAGATAAGTGGTCTTGTATGTGCCATCATCTGGTTCTTCATTAGTGCTTCAAGACTGCATTGAATCCTTTAGTAGACTTAATCCTAAAACAAAAAAAACCCAAACCAAAATAAACAAAAAAAATTACTTTCTTATATATTTTGATTCTTCAGCAAACGCAAAAAGTCTTGCATTCCCTCACCAGGAGTTTGGGCAACAAATTACCTCCCATGGCTATTTTTATTAAGCAATGTTTCCTCATTCATAAGCTGAATCCTGTAACCATTAGTAAGCAGAAAGAGATGGAGACAGAATAAACTCAGGAAACCCAGCAATGAGTAAATCAGCACTTCAAGCACTGTTAAGGAAGCTGCCCACTCTAAGTCCTGAGGTATGGTTAAATGCAATTTCCTTCAGCAGTAGGGCTAGTGCATGCAGACGACATACCCCTCTCTCCCTCCCCTCTTACGAGCTCTTCCTTCCTACCCCTGTAGGAACCAGATCACTCAGATGTTTCTGAGGTTTCATGATACATCACTTAAAAAACTGGCACTAGTGAAAAATAATGCTTTAAAGATAACTAATTCAGGAAACAAATACTTCTAGCATTATCTTGTGTCTTTCACTCACTCTGCTCCCAGTTCTGCTCTGCAGAATCCCAGCCACTAGTCAGTCCATCAAAATGTCCAAAGAAAAGCTATCCCAGATGAAGAAATTATATTTGCATATACAACAGGTAGGGAAGTCTTCTCTGGGGACATCAAAAACATGTTTCAGTTCTCAGCAATCAATCTTGCCTCTGCGTGATCCACCACTTCAGAACTCCACAGATCCACTCATCAAAAACTGAGAAAGTATTCAAGGAAATTAAATTTTCCCATTACACATATGTCAAATTTCTATGCCTTTTCAGCTGCAGGCAATTCAGCTCCATTAGAACAGACAATTCAAGGGCACATATGTATTTATTTGGTGAAGAAGACTGAGCAGAATAGGGAATAGGTCATGTTGTGGTTCCACCTAAGGAAAGATACAGAAATTTGAGCAATGTAGGAAAACTGGACAGGGAAATCAAAATAAAGGAGTCTGGTATCATCATCAGGATAAAGGAAATCCAAAGACCTTAACAAAAGCTGAGAGTAGAAATTGCCAGCAGTGCACCTGTGGAGGACTGCTGGCCTTATCTTGCTTAAGAATTACTTTCATGGATGTTTTAAGAAATATCCCAGGAAGCATTTCTGTATGCTTCTTAGACATGTGTGACTGTAACCACAGACATGGTGTCTGATACACAATATTTTAAAAAAATTAGTATGCTGCAATGTAATTAAAGATTAAGTATATTTCAATAGCCTGAGGAAGCAGAGATAGCATGTTGAGTCAGCCTCAGAAAGCATCAGAAATACTTTCAGTTCCTGTGATCTTGCAGCACTTACATAAGTATGCAATTATTTTCTGTTTCAGAATCAACACTCTGCACCATCTAATCTTTAATTTCATCTATACTATCATCTAGTTTTCCATACATATCCGTATTGGTCTGTACTTTTAATTATATTTACATCTTCTTTTTTCTATATGGGTGATTTAAACCACCACAAAAAGTATACAAAAAGAAATCTGTGTAAAGAAAATTGTACTCAGAGCTTTCACTCTGAAATTCTGGTCCTGAATTGTGCCTTCAGTCGAGTAACTTTTACTTTTTTTCATCATTCAATAATCAATACGCTAATAAATAATATTAGGCACTCAAAATTTGAAGGATATAATTATTTATGTTTTCT
The DNA here is from genome assembly GCA_013400135.1 of Rhinoptilus africanus. Taxonomy (NCBI): domain Eukaryota; kingdom Metazoa; phylum Chordata; class Aves; order Charadriiformes; family Glareolidae; genus Rhinoptilus; species Rhinoptilus africanus. The sequence goes on along the minus strand of VXBO01011826.1, from coordinate 253,739 downwards.
TCGCTTTCATATTGCCCAATTTTCATGGATGTTTTTAGGAGGAGGGTTATTAGCTGTTATTCTCCTGAATAACATATCCTCCATATCCTCCTTCTTACCTCCCAATATTGCATTTTCTTCCTCTGCCTCTGATGCTAACCTCATTCTCCAGTTCATTGTACATACAAAAGAGCAACTTCTTCTGTTGAAATCCCAAATAACCTGCTTAAAATACATACTTTGCTACAAATGAAATAAAATGACTGAAGCTTCCTCTCTTGATTAAGCAAAGCTAGCAGTCTAATTTTTATCGTCCCTCTTGGATGCAGGAAAATGGCTGCACTTGCAGTACAATTACTCGCTTCTACTTTCCTTCAGATAAAAGCAGTACTGTTTTTCTTTAAGTCTATGACAAATCTATATTATGAGTCACTCTCTGTAAGGTCACTGTAGGTGCATTACATCACAGGGAGAGGCACAACTCCATGTTGCATTTCTGTATTATATCACTGGAACACTTCTGCCAAGTTTTGTCAGCAGCAGCAAGGGTCAGGTTCAAAATCTATGCCTTCTTTGTAAAATTACAAAATAAAACCAGATGAGTATTCCTGCAAGCACCTGGGAAAATGAAACCCTTCCTCTGAAGGCCAAAGGTAGTCAATACTTTCCTGTTCTCAAGGAGTGCATAATTCTGTGCATAAAATTAAACAAAGAAAACCCCAACAACCAAAAAAACATATACTAAGGTGAGAGAGAGCACAAGCTACAAGGAATTAGCAAAATGCAAATAATGTATAAAAAACATAGCCCCAAATTAATTTTGACAATAAACTTTTTCCTTTGCTTCCTTGTGTGCTGATGCAAGTACCCACTGGATAAATGTCCCTTTGACACACACACCTCTTGGTTTTAGCCTCTAGTTACCTGCATATTTTTTTGTCTTAATGAAGGTTCAGACTCAAGAATCTACTTGGATGTGTCCATTTCCAGACCCTCAATAGAAACACCCAGTGGCTTCTTTGGACATGCATGCACAGACCAGGTCTCTTCTGCTCTCAATAAAATAGGTTTGGTACTGAAGTACCTAATTCACTATCAGGTCAGAGCCATCCTGTGCATGGCTTTCTCAAACAGACACAGGGTCATAAATCTCCCTAAAACCACCCCATAAGTGGAGTACACTCATGAAATGACCTCTTGAAGGCACCTTCACACATCTTTGCAATAGCCTGGTGAGCGATGAGCATCTGTCTTCACCTTTGTAAATGCTGTGCAGAAAAGCACAACAATCGGTAACAATCTGCAGCAAGGAAGTGCTGCCATCTTTTTAATGCCAAGTCCATCCGTAGCATTCTCCAAAGCTACGCTGATTTTAGCTCTGTGGTTGTTTGGGAAAAGAAAGCTATCACAAGATCTAATTCAACCCTTGATGTAACCTACAACTTCAGCACAAAGGTCCCATTACCTTGCAGGAAGATCTTGGACTGTACATTTGACCTCTGGACTGCATTATGGATATGGTTAAACGGAACACAAGTTCCCTAAACTGATCCAATGCCTTAACGTATATGCTTCTACCAAGACGGGTCAGACAAAGATGGGCTTGTAAAAGCTGGGGGCAGGTGGAGGCACACCTACCTCAATACTCCTTCATAAATCTTCAACGTGTCTTGAGTGTTACTATGTAGAGGCACATTTTGTGCCTGTGGCATTCAGTGCGTATTACAGAGAGTTCTCCTCTGTCTCAGTCACACAACACATATAGTAGCACAGTATTCCAATACATGAAGCTTGCTTGAATTTTAACCTCTATGTTAAGAAAATATTTGGACTGACAATGAGGAGGCTGTTCATTGCAAGATACGTCTTCCATGTCATTTCTCCTCCTGGTTCAGCTGTAAATTGCAGAGTATTCATCCATTTTTGACCCATGAAAATGAATGTAGCAATATAATCCTTAAACACCGCACATTTGTTCTTTCTCATTTCTTTCAGCTCTGTCTAGAAGCTGGAGGATAGTGAACCTAGTTTCTTTGTTTAATGTGAGAGAATGTCTAGTGAAAGTTGAAACAGGACCAGACTTTCAGCCCTTTAAATTGGAAATGCAGAATCAGTTCTAAGGTTTTGTGTTTGTATTTGTTGGTTCATATCCCATTGAGGACCTGGACCATAATTTCTAAATTAAACAAATGTGATGTTGTCATCTGATAGGTGTAGCAAAAGAATAAGAAACTGAAATACCGTTAGTTCAAGTTTCCACTGAGCCATAACTCATATAACCTCTGATACTAGAAATGTACACAACAGCTTTCCATCAAAGAAGGTTGTTTGTCCAACTAAAAACCAAAACTACAGTTTGTTTCACTGGTAGAAGACCAAACCATAGATTTTTAGTTCTTCTGTTTCTTTTTGTCCTCATACGTGACCTAAGTTTACAGATGATTTAAAACAGATGATGCAGAAAGAAAAACAACTATACCACCAACAGTTAAAGTTTAAGAACGAATTGAGATGTTTGTCCATGTGTTCTTCAGGAGGTAAAGGACTGACTAATTAGGAAATTTGTTCCCCTTGGTGGACAGTTTAATTCTACTTCCATTACTTGCCTTCATTTGGTGGCTCACTTTTTCTAGTCTGATAATTCTTTTTCAGTTTGTGAATAAAATTAAATAGGGTGAGGCAAAAGAAATCATCAATATTTTAAGGAAATTATTTCCTTAAAATTCCACACTTTATACTTTTTGCCATTTTGTAACACTCAAATTCAATGCCTATTTTCCAAACGTACCTCATGAACTTGTATATAGAAATGTGAAATAAAGAAATAGCTTTCAAATCTTGAGAAAGTTTCCACTCCTGAAAAATTTCAGGGTCACTTCCTGAAACTAGGAGCACAAAACCCAGGATTAACATAAATTAAACATTTTGCATGGGTTTTGGTTAAAATATCTTAAGGAAATATTGTTTTAAAATCAGAAAAATCAGGAAATGCCAAAGGGGTTCATGAAGTTTCATTCAATTTCAAAAAGTCATAGGAGATGTTTGTAAGATAAAAGACATTTTTCTTGAAATCTGTCCAACAAGTAGAATAAAACAGGTTTAGTCCTGCCTGCATCTGTCAGTACTCAGCGAAGGGCATAATAGACAAATCATATGTCTTAAGTAGTTATGTCTAACTTCGATTTATTAGGAACATAGTTCTGCATCCATTCTGGCTGAAAATTGCCAATACAGACGGACAAGAGAGAGGAACACGTCAATGGCATCCAAAACAAGACCTTGCATAAAGATTTCATTCATAAGATGATCCAAAATTGAATATTCTGTTTTGAATTAATAAAAGGAAGGTTTCTGCTAGAAAGCAAACACTATCTATTCCCTCATTGCTGATAATCGCAAAAAGCCTGCCTGCTGTGCTGTTGTTCTTTTTCTGCAGGGTTCTGATGTGCTACATTTTTTAGGATTTTAATCTATTTCCCTCTTTATTAAATAAGCATAAAGAGCTGTCAGAAGATTAATAGGGAGACATGGGCTGCAAAGCATCTTTAGCATTGTATCTCTTCTACCAGATCTATCCAGAACTACTGAGTAAGTGACTCAGAATGTGGATGAGACTGGAAATTTATGAAACCTCTCTAACGAGGCATTAGAAAGCTGAAAGAATTGACAGAAGCAATTGTTCTTGTCACATGAGCCACTTCGCATGAAGTCTGTGAGAATATTCAAGTCGTCTTAGGCTGGGGCACACTGGCTCTTCAGCTTCTGGTAGACGATGGCTTACTAACTGTTCTGCATAAAATGGCATTTAGAAAAAAAAACCCAAAAACAACTTTAATCCACTTTTAAACATTTAAAATCAGCTTAATATTTATGGCTAATAACATTTTCTGTAGTTAGCAGATTTAATAGGATAGTAAGAATGGATTTCATGCCCTCCAACTTTAGCCATCAGAAAGCTAGGTACCTAGTCTAATCAAGTCAGGAGGGACTGGAGTATCACCCATATGAGGAAAGGCTGAGAGAGCTATGGCTGTTTAACCTAGAGAAGAGAAAGATCAGAGGGACCTCATCAATGTCTGTAAATATCTGAAGGTACAAAAGGTATAAAAAAGACGGATCCAGACTCTTTCAAGTGATGACTAGCGACAAAGCAAGAGGCAATGGGCATGAACTGATACACAGGAGGTGTCATCTGAACATCAGGAAAACTTTTTTGACTGTAGGGTGACTGAACACTAGCACCGGTTGTGGTGTCTCCATCCTTAGAGATACTCAAAAGTTGCCTAGACAGTCCTGGGCAGCCTGCTCTCAGTGGCCCGGCTTGAGCAGATGGGTTGGACAAGATGATCTCCAGGGGTTCTTCCCAAGCTCAAAAACATTCCCTGTTTCTGTGACACTGTAAAGTCTTCAAGGTAATCCATATATTTGGCAAATAGAGACAGGCAACTACAGAAAGTGATCTATCCAACCCATGTTAGGCATCAGTCTCAGTAGCTGGACCTTTGAGGCACCATTTTTTCTCTACTAATTACACTGAGAGCTTAGAAAAGTGGTTTAGGTTTTATGTCTGTGTGAGGGGTGGTGAGACATACTTAACAAACCTGTGTGGCCATTTCCCAGAGCTTATCTGCATCTTTAAGCACCTTTGAAAAATCTCAGCTAAATAAACCTGAAGTGACTCATCACTTCTTGCATTGTGATAGCTAATTTTCTCTTTGTTTATAAAATTGATTGTATTTAAAAGCATTAAATTTGTAAAATAGATTTGCTAAGTACTTCAGGAAGCAGGACATAGAACTTCAATTCTTCTAGAAACTTTAAAACACTTGTCTTGTATATGTTTTATCAAATTCCATTTCCCATGCAAATGCAGCTTAATCCAAATCTCAAACGTAAAATCGTCACAATTAAGTATGTGTAGTCACTGTATGAGAATTAACAAACCTCTAGAAAAAAATTAATGTCAGTAACCTCCCCTCTCCCAAAACCACCCTGAATAAAACTATTCTATAGAAGATCACAGCTCCATAGTAATTTAAATAATTTTAGATAGGAGAGGACTGTTTAATCTAATCGGGCATCATGTGTCTCTGCTGTCTGGACATTGTCTTCATGCACATAGAGAAGGCTAAATTTTTTTTAGAAGCGTGCGTAAATTGTTGGAGCAAGATTTTCAGACAACTCTCAAACACCAAAAAATTCTGAAAGAACTATTGAATTATGTACCACATTTCAACTTGGAATTTTGAGTTTGCAAGTTATTTTCTTACTACATGAGTTAGATCTGTAGTTTATATTGACTCTTCTCTGTACCTGTATCTCTATTTTCAGGTAACTAAAGAGATATGCAAATCTTACTATTGTTGACTCACATCTTGGTTATTCAGCTGATTATGCACTTCAGCTCTCTCATATCTTTACCAATGAAAAGTTACCAAATTAAAAATATTGAAGCCTGGTCCAAATTTTCAAGAGTGGATCACAGAATCACAGAATCACAGGGTTGGAAGGGACCTCTGGAGATCATCTAGTCCAACCCCCTGCCAGAGCAAGGCCACCTTAGAGCAGGTTGCACAGGAACCCATCCAGGCGGGGTTTGAATGTCTCCAGAGACGGAGACTCCACCACCTCCCTGGGCAGCCTGTTCCAGTGCTCTAACACCCTCAAGGGAAAGAAGTTCCTCCTCATGTTTAGGTGGAACTTCCTATACTCAAGTTTGTGCCCATCACCTCTTGTCCTGTCACTGGGCACCACTGAAAAGAGCCTGGCCCCATCCTCCTGACAACCACCCTTTAAGTATTTATAAGTGTTGATTAGGTTCCCCCTCAGACGTCTCTTTTCCAGGCTAAAGAGACCCAATTCCCTCAGTCTTTCTTCATAAGAGAGGTGTTCCAGTCCCCTAATCATCTTTGTAGCCCTATGCTGCAATTCTTGAAACAGTTGTGGATCAAGCATATGAAATTTTATAGACACAAGAGCTAGCTTTCAACAAGTGAAATGCTGAACACTTTCTGGAAAATAAGCTTAAAAACAGCACAAGAACTGAATCATTCAAATGATGCACTAGCAAATTCTGAAATGCAACTGAGCTAATCTTTTCTGTTCCTTATTATTGTTCTGAATTGCTGTGCAGTTAAAATTTACCACACTGACAGTAGTGGCAATATCAGCATAGAGGCAGAACAACAATAGGCCTCATCTTTGTGTTGAAAAAAACAACAGTAAAAATTAAGAGATCAGCATAGTTAGCAGGTCCAATCCAACGCCTAGAGAGATTTGCTTACCTTAAGGATGGCATTTTGTAAGGACAGGAAACCAAAAAGGGATGGATGACGAGGTAAAGCTAACAATGCATTTTTAAGAAAATCATTTTTTCATACTAAGTGGTGTATGGTCAAAGCAAAACATGTTCACAAGGAAGGCAATTATAACTAATTTCTTCTTTGGAGCTTTTTTTCTCTATAGCTTTGAAATTGCCCTTCCAGATTTTAAATGTAAGCAAATTAGAGTACTGGTCTTTTTAAAGCACAAAACAAAATTACACATGTAAAAATTAAAGAAAGAAAGGCATTTCAACTGACAGGATACTGATTTTCCTTACATAAATGTTAAATGAGAGTTTGAAGAGTTAGTTGTAATTTGCAACTGCAATATTTTTTTACTTTTAATTTTCCCTGCATGGAGAAAATATTTCCTGCCTATCTTGAGCAACAAGAAAAATTGTGGCATTTTCTCAGTGCAGAAACTAGAGACAGAGCAGAGCTACATCAGTCCTTGGGAGCTATGGAGAAAGTGCTGTACTTCTGGACACCAGCAGTGATATAAACTGATCTGCCCTTTGTAAGGCTTCCCCTGCTTTTTCTTTAAATCACTTTGGCAGGAGGAATGGTTGGGGGCTGTGACTCTCTGCCTTTTCTAGACCCAAAGAGATTGTCATCCCAAAGATGGATGCAGGTGAAAATCCACACCGATTGCATTTGTTTCTGACCATTTGCTGGTAGAATTTGAGGAGCAATTTTAGTTCCAGTGAAGATTCAGCTCCACAGCTAAGTCAAATTTGGGAGCACATTAGATTCCTCATATTTATATACTGAACTAAGATGGAGAAGTTATCTAATGATTCAGGACTTCACTCTCAAAGATAAAAAGAAATAGGTGTCTTCAGTAATTCAATCTCAGAACATAGATCTGAGTGAATTACCTTCTGGAAATACCTGTAATTTCCTCTCTTCATTGAACAGCAAAGCTCCTCAGTTAAGCAGCTAAAATTAGGAGGGATAAATTTGAGCCTATGAGTCCCAGTAGCACTACACCTTAAAAAGTGCCAAGGATTCGCTTTAAAGTCCTGCTGGAAAGATGTATGTTACATTGCTGAATGCCGTGGTTTTGCTATTCTGTTTGTACGTGTTTATATTGCTTCTCTCAATGCTCTTTATGGCCAATAACATTATAGTTTAAAGTTATATTTGTTCTTCACATTTGATAAGTTTCTGCTTTATACTGGATACAAACCACATGCGTTACTTTGAAATCCAATACCGTGAAAAAGTAATGGTAATGCTTAGGATAGGATTTTCACTTTGTTGGACAAAGTGCTGAATAAAAGCACCCCATTTTACTAGCCTAGATAATCACTAAATAATCATAACAGCTCTTGTTAATACAGAACAAAGATAATTCTTTGACAGTTATGTCTAACATGTTCACATCAAATCATGAGCAGTCCACTTTTTGAAAGTTGAAAACTAGTGAGATGAGACAGATGGTTGGAAAAATTCATAACTTAAATTTAGTTGTCAAGGTTTCTCTTTATAATCTCAAAACTCGATCCAAAGGATTGTCTACATCTTTAAGAAGGAAAACTCACTCTCTTGGAGCAAGTCTAATGAAACCAATGGCTGTAAGATTTTTCACACTAATGTTGTCTGTCCTGATTTACAACATCCATTTTTTCCATAATCATAACATCTTATGGGTGATGATAATCAATTGGGCATGTGGTGAGAATACATTTAGGTTTTCCCAATTCACAACACCATTGCCATTAAAGAGTCTCAACAAATAACTTTGGCTATCTGCACATGCGATCAAGTGATGTATTTTTAGTTCTTTAATTAGGCTGCATCAAATCATTCAAAATTGAAACAAGAAAGTTTTTTTCACTAATATATTCTGCAGCTGGCTACAAAGAGTAATCAATAACAATATTTACAGTTCTCAAAGAACCTTGTTGATGACATGTTTATTTAGGTATTTTTACAATTTAACCCTGGATTGAAAAAAGAGACACCACTGAAAAAAATACTCCCCTTTCATTTGTCACTTTCCAAAATTATCATCACAGAGTCACCAAATCACAGAAGTGTTAAGTTTGGATGGCACCTCTGGAGACAGCCTAATCCAACTTTACGCTCAGAGTAGGGTCACCTAGAACTTTGCTTTCAGAAAAAAACACTGAGACTTGCTAACAAAGCACATGCTTCACTCACCTCATGTGCTAGCCTGCACAATCTGCTATTGCCTAGTGTTAATGAAGAAGACATACTTTAGTTTTACATAGCTTCCAAAACATAGTCCTGCTCCTAAAATCAAAGAGGTGATTTTGTGTTTCATGCTTCATCTTATCTTTTTTTTTCCTACTTACAGTGACAGAAGATTGGAAAATAATCTGTGTTCAAATTCAGTTGATAAAAAAAAAACGGTTGTCCATATAGTACTGTAAAAGTACTTTTCATTCAGGAGAAGCTTGCCTAGGTCCATTCACACGTGATAACTTAGCAGTTTCTCTCAATTAATCTGCTGGGTAAATAAGACTTAAGTGTACCACAGTCTAACGAGCACTTAAAATTATGGCTTATTCAGCTTTGAAAAATAATTGCTTTTCTTCTACAAGAAACTTGTGGAGAGTTGTAATATACCCTTTAATATACACTTTAATGTACGCTTTAATATACCACAGTAGCAACTGTGACAATTATCATCCCCAGAGAGGTTTGAAGGAATACTAAAGATAAAAGTTTCTTTCGGATTCCTAACTCTTGTCATTGGAGATAAACCTTTATCATCAGCAAGTGAGTCCCACAGAGCAGGAGTACTGTCTGCCACCGGGATCAGCGATGACCCCGTTGGATACTTTTTCTGTTTCAGTCACGTAGTCTGTTTCATGTAGTTTCTGGGTGTAGAGTCCAAGACTGAGAAAGCCACTGTGATTCCCTGCTCTGACCTCTTGCATATCACTGGCCTCCAGGGATTCCTGAATGTTTATGTTTTCTTTATCTAAAGTTATTCTACTACCTAATTCACTCTTGCCTTAAATTATTATCCAAATTTTACTTACCTCAGGCTCTAATCTTTAGATTTTGTTATAGCCTTGCCTGTTAGATTTGGAGAGCTTTCTATTAGCATATTTCTGTTCCTTATGTAGGTACGAAAGTCAAGTCTCTCTTTTGCCTTTTCTTTGGGTAAACATAGATCAGAAACAAGTGAGCAGGCTTTACATTAGTTAGTTTAAGCTCATTCTTCCACATTCTGCTGTGGAATCATGACCTAATTTTCCTGCACAGACTTCTATTGCTAGAGTGCAGACGTGCATTGTCCATGATTTTTTCAGAATCTCTTCTTGACAGCACAATATCAAACATGGAGGCACTGTAAGATTTTAGAAGAAATAAACATTTTACTTTCTATTCTAGAATTGTGAAATTTAGGATTCCAAAACCAAACAATTTCTGTATAAATACATTTTACTTTCAGTGTTTCCTTTTTCCATTTACAAAATCATTTTCCTTTCTCAGAATTTTATTTGTCTTTCCCAGAGTTTTCCATCTAGGATTGATTCAAATTTTATTAAAATAATTTGAAAAATTAAGCTGATCTTTAGATGGTTTTAGACCAAAAAATAGAAGCCAACATACATTTACACTATGATGCTAAGCTATAATGTTAGTTGTGAGTACAGAAAAGATTCATTTCACCTAACAACCATGTCTAAAAAGTTAGATGTCTAACTCAGTCACTCCCTTCATATGCAATGCAGTATAAGAGGCTTCTTCATGAAATGATTCATAGCATCATAAAATAGGTGTCCAAAATGACTTAGTTACCTGAGTCACCTTCCGTAAGTATATTTGTCTCTCCACTGACTATAGAAAGGATAATTATCCTAGATTTAGAAGGACAGCTTCTAGATATTTCAGGAATTATTCAGGTACCTATGATTATCTGAGGGATTCTCATGGAGACAGCAGAGGCAATACAGAAGTTGAGAGACCCACATCCATCTGCCAAAGTGGCTGGCAGCCAAGCAGAATACTCCAAATATCTAATATACCAGCAAATGCTTAGGTAACTGAATTTCAGCCCTACATTCAGGTGAGGTAAAATTTCCAGGATTACCTGATTAAGTACTGTAGTCTGCTGGGCTACTGTAACTGGGCTTTTACCCAGTTATTTTAAATATTTCAGAAACCAAAATTCTGAATGATGCATCAACATATTTGCTGTTGTGCATTGAAACATCATAACTGTCAAAGACTCTGCTTCTACCAACAAATGCAGAGTTACATGAACGAACACATAGTTCAATAAATGGTTTACTCATATTTTTTTGTTGATACTTTTTCTCTCTAATGATGAAGTTAATTCAGCTGTATAACCTCACTAAAGTTGCAACATACGAAAAAACCTTCTACATGCCTGTCAGAGGGACAGTGAAGTTTTCTGCACAAAGGTACTGAATTTTGAAAATTGTTCATTGGTAATTCAAATTTACTTATTTGATAACTTGGGGTTTTTTTTTAATATGCTTTATGTTCTACTCAGGTTCCTGAGCAACCATGAAGATCTCCATGAATGGGATACAGATACTGAAGCAGAGATGATCCTGATGAAAGGCAGGGCTTATATAGCAGATCTGAATAACTCAGAACTGCAGCTCTCAAGAGGCACCATAGCAGTTACTCTTTCTTCCATACTTAATCCTGTCAATGAGTTAAATAGGCACTGAACTGTCTTGCTGTCTTAGTCTTCCTAAAAAATATGTGGGCATTTAGACATCCCACTTATGCAGCCCTTGGAAGAAGACAGGTACCCAGGTTTCCAGTCAACCCAAAAGGTGGAATCCTGGGATGGTGGTAATAGCAGAACTTGAGGTATCTAAACCAATAAATTGTAAAAGTTCAGGCCCTAACTAGGTCCTTAATTCTGTAAGCACTAGGTTGGAGCTTTATTACTTTACAAATCACTTCAATAGATTTTATGCCTATGGTCCCTTTGGGAATGTCTTTCACACAAATTCATAACCTCTTTGTCTTCCACATCACTTTTTCAACTTGGTCTCTCTCATGAAAACAATAAGATGTGCATCCTGAAATGACAATCAAACAAATACTATAGCAATAGCAAAATCTGAAAATATCCCCTAAAAGAGAATTTATGACAATTAAAAATTACACTTCATACAAACTTTCCCCCTGAGCTGATAATGAGAAGACTTTACAAAACTATTCAAAACAGATGTGGCCATAGAACCTAACGTGGCACTGGAGGGATCCCAGAGCTGGTACTGAAGGAGAGTTTAGGTATCTGTAGAGGAATAAGAGATGTTTTCTGGTCAGGATAAAATTAATTTCTTGTCTTACTCATACAATAGATTAGTACTCATTTACTCTTGCCATGCTTTCTTTTTTATTTTTTATTTTTTTTAATCTATGGTTGATGTATCTATGTGTTCTTAGTACCCATGCTTTGAAACAGCATACTACATCTGAGCCTACCAATCATTTATTTTTCTAGAACTAAAAGTTTTATATTAAGAAATATTTGAGTTGAGACCTGAAATGGAGATACAGTTGTCCATTTTCATCTATGAAATAAGAGTTAAGAGAAGATTGAATCTAATTGTTCTTTAAAGCCTCTGGATTCTTTGCATCTTTTTAACATGCATACAGAGCCTAGTATAAATTCAAGGTTTCTGTGAGTTCAAGTGATTTTTCAGGATAAACAGAAGAAATATTTGTGTAATGTAATTAGTCAGAAATTACTCTTTTTTTTAAAAAAAAACAACCAGGGTACAGTACATCTTTGTACTTAAAAATCTCTAGCAATGCGTGCACAAAGTATATAAATTGTTCTCAGATTATTGATTCTTACACATTCAAGCTGTGTTTGCTAACTTTGGAATATAAATTTTCTAAAAACAGAGCAGGGGCAGATCATGCAATGTGAGCACCATTCCCATGTATCTGCTGTCATAAATTCAATTTATAGAATTATAACTCTGTTCTTAAGTAAAAACAACCAGTATCCCCAAATCCTTCTCCGTAACGTTGCTCTCAATCCATTCACCAATCAGTTCTGTACTGATTATGGTGATTGCCCCAGACCAGGTGCAGGACCTTGCCCTAGGCCTTGTTGAACTTCTTGAGGTCAACATGGGCCCGCTTCTCAAGCCTGTCAAGGTCCCTCTGGATGGCATAATGTTAATAATGTTAATTTTAAATGTAATGCTTATCTGTAATATCTAGAATTGCAATTCATTTTCTATTTTGTGCATCTATCTAATGATAGCATTAGTGTCATTAAAAGTATAATTTATGTGCATATATGTTTTTAATATATTAATGTATTTAATAATTGTAGTTTTGGTACGTGTAGGACACATTTCAACATGACCATTCTGATGCTTTTGGAACAAAGTATTAGGTTATTTACCTCCAAGATATATTTTGAAATTTTGTTCTTTTGTTATAATTTATTTTCCAGTGAGCTTGATACACTGTCCTGTCCTGCTTTGACATTAAACGCCTACCAAAATAAACAAAAAAAACCCCATTCAGTAATTTCTTTAATACTGATGAATTTTTAAAAGGCCAAGGTAAGAGAAAGGCTGTTAGCTTGTCTACAGATGGTTCCTCCAAATAACCTTCTAGATAAACTAAATTAAGTTTCTCTTCAGAACCTCCACCTGCTTTATCTATTGATAACGGACATTAGGTTATTAAAGTTAAGGGAAACTATGTCTTCAGAATTAGCTTTTGTGAATACCTACTTTTGGAAATATGTTATTATTCTTTGATTGTGTTGCTATTTCTTTTGTTAGTTTGTGCTCTTTCTTTTTCTGCAGTGTTTCTTCTTTTCCCCTAGTGGAAGATAGGGTTTATGAAATACCTTTCAGCTTGGTTTTCTATCAAAGTTTAAGACTTTCAAGTCCTGAAATGTGTAAATCCACAGTGTTTATCACATTATTAGTGTATCAGAACAACAGCTTAGCCTAGAAATGTTGAAGATGATGACAGAACTCAATCGCAACATGATTCTTTCCACCACTAATGAGATGGTAGTAAAATAAGAAAAAAAAAAAAAGTTTGTCTAAAAGTAAAAAAGCACAATCCAAATATTAATATAGCTATCATGAATCACCTAATAAAGCATGCAATTACAGTGGAATTATATACTTCCTAAATCAAACATCTGCTCAAATTTTTTGTCATCACACTTATCATCCAAGAATTACTTTGCTTTTTACAGCTTGACCTGAAGTGCCATAAATGGGACATTCCAAAGGTGTTCAGAGACCCATGCCTTCTGAGTTTTTGTGAGAGTAATTTGACCAGATCCATGAAGGCCACGAGCATACTGGGAGTGTCCAGATGAGGGTGGTGTCTCCAACCAGCCACTGAGCCTGGAAGTGCAAAGGCGTGCAAGTTAAAGCACCTTTATTAAGTAGATGAGAGTGCGGGCGTATTTTCTTCAATTAAGTGGTACACAAACACAGTTATCCTTTACCTGAGCAGTGATACTCCACTCTGCTGTGCAGGTTTATCAGTTTCTAAGACTATGCACTACATATTAGCTCAACTTTAGGCACATACCTAAAAAGCTCTGCCTTATCTAGCTGATTGAACTCTTGAGGCACCTACATTTCTTTTAATCAACCTTTCTTGGATTAAATCTCCAGAACAGTGAAGCAAGGACTAAACCAAATTCTCTCATCGTTCAGATAAATTGTCTAATTGCTGGGATAATGAATCAGTTTTTCCTTTTCCTCCTTTCTTTCTGTTCAATAAATAGCAATTACATAATGCAAAGTAGAAGAGCTTTTCATTTCCTCCTGTAACACTCCTGGCAACAAGAAGAATGAGTTTAAATGGGCATGTTTCTGTCTCTTCCCACTCAGGGTGGACCTGTTCTGGTTTAGGCATGTAAATCAGGGGACTGATGAATATAAAACAGCACTAACTCAGCATTATTGCTCAAAGTCAGACTGAGTTAACACGGCTTGACGGATCCGAGTAAATCTCTTGTGCCAATGTAGCCAGCTTTATGTGTATTACTAGCCTTTCTCAAATGCTTTTAAAGTGTATTAGATTAAACGACTTTCAATGAAACTTAAGATATTTTTTTCTCACATGTATGATGAATTGAGAGCACGTAGATGGCAGTGCATAACAAATCAGTTGACAATGGAGGTCTCTGTGGTGACTCTCTCTACTTGCTACCAACCTTGAAGGAATTCAATTCAGAACTAAAACACCCAAATGCAGGTGTTTACACATTGATGTCTGCAGTATGCTGATTCTTAAGCTTTCATTATCAACAATAGACTATTATTCCACAGAATCAACAGAAATAAAAGAGTGGTTCAGGACACCATAAAATAGATATCTGGTGGTGTAATCTGGAACTGAATCATTGAACACTATCGCTAATTATTAAAGGCTGAACCACCCTCATGAAGTAATTACTTGTCCCTTCTGACTACAGAAAGAGCCTAGACAAATAGATCAGCTCAGAAGCCAAATTCTTACATGGTTGGAATTAGGTCAGATCAATCTCACTGGCTTTATTACAAGCTTTTATCACTGTTGCCCTCTCATATTCATCCTTTGGCCATTATTTCTGCAAATTTCTCTGCTACATTGTGAATTCTCTGTTAACATTATTAGCAGTGGTTGAAAACAGAATAAATGGGGACATACTCTCACTGTCATAAATTTTTCTGAAGTTTCTGTAGACCATTTTGAAAAAGAAATAGATAAACAGGTCCTGGTTTCTCAACGGAGAAATAATTTGATACGGTGCTGTTCTCCCAAAGCATGTCTTTTTGGTTGCTCAAGACAGTAAGATCAGGGGGAAAAAAAAAAATCTTTGAAAGCAAAATGACTTGTAATGATGAATCACATCTGAGAAGGAGGCTATTCCGAATCATCCTCTTGGCTGTATCGATTACAGTGTACAGACAGCTCAGTCTCTGATGTAATGGGAAGCATTGTCCATGGCACTTCCCCAAGGACTAAGAGGCTTTATGTTATTACATGAGTGTCTCCTAAATGAGGATGAGGATTAATTTTCAGAACTTTGAAACAAAAACTAAAAATAAGTTTTGCTCTCTCACACTCAGTTGGATTTATTACATAGTAACTCCCACCACTTTATTCTCCAAATTGGAGCAAATTTGCCTTAATTTTTTTGAAAGCTGGACTTATCTCATGCAACCCCCAGATAAACTCCCATTTTATTTTGTATTGTTTTTCTAAATTAAAATAGCAAATTATACAAATTAAAGTCCTTTAAAAGTGTTCTGTTGAAATATGCACTTAGACATGCCGAGTTGGGAAAAATAGGAACTCTTGATCCTTTTCTCAAAATCTGACATAGAGACCTGAATTGAAAAAATTTAATTTTCGAGTGATATAGGGTTATGTCTTTACTGTTGGAAAGTGATAGATTAAATTAAATACAGTGCAACCTGAAATCCAGCCAAATATGAACCACCACAAATCTTTTCCACAAATAAATTCTGAGGGTCAACAATATCCTTAATGAGGTTAGTGTTCAAATATATACATACTAGTAGTAAAATAAGATGAAGGTACATGCTGGAGATACTGGAGATACAATCTCCATTTCTTCTCTTTGTCTTCGTTCTTAATTCATATGTAGTTCAAGGGGTACATTATAATATGATCTATTGAGAGCATTGATTCTCCTAGCAAACTGCTTCAAGCAGTATAATTTTTTATTGTCTTAGCACTACTAACATCTAACTTAGATATCCTCTTAAATTATAGGTTCATATTTAATAGTGTTAATGGAAATATATTTTTATGCATGCACACATACAGACTATGGAATCCAAAACAAAAGCCATCTGTAAAGGAGAGGGCTTAGATTAAGCATTTATCCGAGTTAAAATCATTGTGTTACCCTGAAACTTGATCGTGCTTCTTTTGACTGAAACATGGAATTTTTTCTCCTTGTTGAATGTTTTTTTGTAGGTGTCTTGTTAGAGAGACTGACAGAGCAGTCTCAAAAATAGTAAATTAAAAATGCAGAGTAGTTGCCATTTTAATAGACATGGATAACGCTAAAATAAGATATCAACAGAGATATGTTACTGTGAGTCTTTCAGGGATAGTCTGTGTGTGTTCTCTTTCGGTATTACTGTAAACACAGTTCAAATTCATTCCACAAGCAACAAGAGCCTGATGTTTCTATCACCCCATAGGAATCATGATGAAGTTTCAGAATTCCACATAGCTTTATATATTTATCTTATTAAATCTTTCCTTTAAGATAGAAATTTAATCTTCATAGACATCTTCCTGTTAAAGCAGGCTGGCAAACTAAAATGAATGCTCTTTGGAGAGCAGATCAAGAATACACTAGGAAATCCCAGGGGAACTTCTGATCATGCATGAGATACTGCATGACTGACAGGCTTGGCCTTTCTTCATGTATGATGCATATGAAAGATCATGTTGGGTGACTCCAAACAGTAGATTAAATTCATTCAGAAGTTTGGAAATACATATCTATACGAGTTTCTGTATTTATGGCACTGTAATGAGACCAGGCTTAGCCATGCTTGGTGTGGGCATGGAATTTATATTTTCATTAAAAATCTATCATATTAAAAATGTGCAACTAGCAAAATATATCATACAAAAATTATGGACAGGCCAACATCTGACAGTTACCATTTAAACCTTAAAATAGTACCTGCACTGCCACTTTGCATCCATATCACACAGGATGGAGAGAAAGCAACATTCCTGTCTGACTAGTGTTTAAAAACCTTCTAGCACAATCCATATTGAAGTCTAGCATAGAAGACTACACATATTTAGAGCAGCATGAGACCTTTTCTCCCCACATTTCAGGTATTGTGCACTTGTTCTCGAAGACAGTCAAAAGTGCTTGCAAGGAAGCTGCCCTTAACATAAATTTTCTTAAAGATAGCTGCAGAAAAGGAAGGGATTCTACAGCAATCAGTTTACATCAGTTTCACATGCATTTGAACGACACAGGAATCCAATATTGCTAGTTAGATTGATTAGTCTCTTAGGAACTTTCTCCCTTGTAACGTCACAAACACTCAGAATGAATAAAGGAACTTTGTAGGAAAAGACTCAGCTAAGTATCTTTCTTTATCCTGCTACAAATGGTCATGCTACTACAATATTTTGGCTTTGCCTATTCACTTACTTAAGTTCTTCAATATTTTTACTATTTTTTTTCCCACTCAGATCCCTAAAACTTTTATTTCCAATCCTTGGTGTAGGAATCAGGTAATAATTGTAACATTTTCTCTAAAGTTCTGTTAAATATTCAGGTTTTGAATCTCAGAAAACCCTCGAATCAGAAAGGAAGAAATTAATGTTTTAAATTTTCCAAGAAATAACTTCCACATGGGCTGTGTTGTCTGACATTTATTTCAGCTACTCCATGATATTAATGAGGAAATTTACATATTTCAGCTTCCAGAACTGGCTTGACATGGCTGTAGGACCTGTGAGAGGATGAGCTAAGACTGGAGGAGAGAAAGGGGGAAAAAGCAAGCATGACCAGGATTTTTTGGGGAATTCCAAGTTCAGATATCATGCTTTTGGATAGGTAGAAGCTAGAGGAACTCATGAGATATAGTAGTAACACACAGAAGGTCGGATAGAGGTGAAAACACAGGAGTAACAGTACAGATGGTCAGGGGAGTGGCACAGATAAGGAAACTGAGAAAGACCTGGAACAGGGAATGGATGAGTGAGGCTGTGGCAGGCAGGTCCAGGTCAGGAGAGGCTGGAGAAAAGTAGCTAAACCATACTGCTGTGTTTTTGTAAGTGCACAGTCCTTGCACACGGATTTGAGAGCTGACTGAACAGGATAGTGTGTGACCACCCTAACACCAAATCCTAGAACGTTTCCAGATGTCTTGGACTCACCAAAAAGGCTTATATTCGAAGCTTTTCCCATACATGGGACAAAATGTATCTGAGCATCACTGTGAATATCCTAATTGGTTCCTATTACTGCATTCCCAGACTGCCTACTGGCATAACAGCTGCAAAGACCAGCCTTACATACAGGTCAATATTCCTGGGTCCAGACATCCTGACATTACATACTCTGAGTCCAACCTTAGCTACCTCCTCATTGCTGATAATAAGCTGCCTTACGGGGGAGCACGCACAACAGTCTGTCCCCCACGCTATGTATCCCTTTTCTTTAAATGGACATCAGGTCTGTCGTTCATTCTCAAAAGAAATATTAGCCTTTAAGAAGGAGTAAACAAAGGTCTTGCTGATGATATATCTTGCTGTTTGAATATTGGCACCATACATCAGAAACATTCACTGGAACATGGTGCCAAATTAGAGAGGTAGGGAAAGATCTGTCCTAAATTACAAACTGCACTCCTCTAGACTGTGCAGAAATGCCCAGAACATAGCCAGAATGTGCGACTGCCTATGTAGGGAGATGCCCATTTGCTATTAATGAAAAGGATTTCAAAAGACCATGAAATAAGCATCTAACTGCCTTAAATTAGGAGCTGCATACTTATGAACAGAAGAAAATGTAAGAAATGGTCAGATACTGGAGGTTCTTCTTAAAACAGGTATGTTCAAAGTCTTGCCCACAAGTCATCTGAGAGAAATGAATGAAATATTTATTGTTTAATCAAACTAAACATCACCAATAACATCAGGTTACGGGGCCAGGCTCTTTTCCATGGTGCCCAGTGACAGGACAAGAGGTGATGGGCACAAACTTGAGTATAGGAAGTTCCACCTAAACATGAGGAGGAACTTCTTTCCCTTGAGGGTGGCAGAGCACTGGAACAGGCTGCCCAGGGAGGTGGTGGAGTCTCCGTCTCTGGAGACATTCAAACCCCGCCTGGATGGGTTCCTGTGCAACCTGCTCTAAGGTGGCCCTGCTCTGGCAGGGGGTTGGACTAGATGATCTACTAAGGTCCCTTCCAACCCTATGATTCTGTGATTCTAGGTGAATTGCCAAAAGAGACTGTATACACCTACAACACACCTGCACCAGTTTCTCTATATGAAAATAGAAACATGTGGGCAGCATTACGTAATTAATTCTATAGTTCTCAAATTTCAGTAGTAATCTACAAAGATCTATGAAGAGTAACTGACCTTCTTATAACACATACAATAACATTCTGCATTTTATATAACCTTTCCTCCAACCGTCATAAACCTATAAAATCCTTGTGCATATCATTGGTTTGATAGACTGAGGAGAGGCTAGAGAGTCATTGTTTCCAGAGAATCATCATCTCAAGAATAATGATGTTCTGTCAATCAGCAGGGCATAGCATCTACTTTTAACACTGTAACTTTGTGTTTTAATCATGTGCTAAAGAGAGTAAAAATACTCAGTGTGGAAACAGAATCACTGAATATCAGAATGGATGACATTGGAAGGAGCCTGTGGACTCTCTAGTCCAACAGCCAGCTCAACTAGTGCAACTACTACTGGACTATGTCCAGATTGGCTCTGGATATCTCCAAGCATGAAGCCTCCATCACCTCTCTGGAAAACCTGTTCCAGTGTTTGACCACTCTCACTATAAAAAGTTTTTTTCTTATGTTTAAACAGCTTTTTCTGTGTTTCAATTTGTGCCCATTGCCTCTTGTCCTGTCAGCAGGCACCAGTGAGAACAGTCTACCCCTAGGTATTTATACACATCGATATGTGTATATAGGCCCCTGAGCCTACTTTTCTCCAAGCTGGGGAGTCACAGCTCTCTTAAACTCTCCTCTCCATCTGACAAATGCTCCAAGCCCTTAATCACATTTGTGATGCTTCACTGGACTTACTCCAGTAAGTTCATGTCTCTCTTGTACTAGGGAGCCCAGAACTGGACACAGTACTCCAGGTGTGGTCTCACCAGTACTGATGAGAGGGGAAGGACTGCCACTCCAACCACTCTTCTCAGTTTTGTATTGTCTGCAAACTTGCAGAGAGCGCAGTCTGCTACACCATTTACGTCATTAATGAAGACATTAAACAGTAGTGGCCCCAATATCAACCCATGGGGTACACCACTAGTGACTGGCCTCCAGACCAACTTAATGTTGCTGATCACAAGCACTTTGAGCCCAGCAGCACAGACATTTTTTTCACTGAGATAATCTGTTGGCTGAAGAGATTTGATCATCTGGTCTTTGTGGCACCATTTTTGATTGTCTAATTTTATTACATCATAAAGGAATCCAGAGATCAGATGAAAAATGCTCTCTAGTTTTTTTAAAAAACTTTTGAAACAGAATATTGAAATTGAAACTGCTACAAACAAGATATTTAATTACTTCAGAAAATCTCGTACAAAAAAAAGTTCAGGAAATACATTTTAATTCAAAAAAAGTCCTTGATTGAACTGGATTGAACTATTGTTGGTTAAAATGGCCTTGTTCAGTATTTCCACATTACAAACTGAAATTCACAGGCTTTGCTTCCCATCAGGTATTCTTTTACTCTGTCATTTTGATCCCTAGGCTATCATTGTCTGGCCACACAAGGCTTCTGTTACTCATACATAGTATGAGTAACATACATTTTCATACATAGTAGCACTGATAAAATGAAATCTATTTCTGAATATCATAATCCATCAAAAAGTGCCATAGATTTCAAATTCCAAATACCTCCACAATTACAATCGATAGTGGCTGTCGCACTGTTTTGAGACCAGAAATTCTTATGGAAAGAGCTAGTTTTCAACTTAAAGCTTGAGTGAGAAGAATTATTTTAGTTTTCCAATGCTCAAGTACTCTTGAATACTTTTCATATTTTTATTATACGTGGGTTATAGGAATAAAACTTGCCATCATTCCTTGACCTTCACATTTCATATTAAGATTTTTAAAACTACAAATAACATTATAAAATAATTTTGAAAAATCATTTCACCATTGCAAGTCTATTAGTTAGTTCTATAGTGAATTAGTCATTTATGATCAAAGAGTTTTCACAATCGAAAGGCAGGCATGCAGGAAAACTCACTGTGTAACAAAAATTCCCTTCTCTCAGTGCTTATTTCTCATTTTTCCCCTGCCTACCTGACACAGATGAAAATCATTCTGGATCAAGCAAGAATCTCATTCCTGCTACTAAAGACAGTGAAATTAGTAACAACTTTTCTTCTTCTTGAAATTGGCTTTACCTCTCCTCTCACCAAGTTGATGTCTTCTCTTTCTTCTCTTTCTCCTAAAACTGTTTGAATAACATTTCCTGTTCTTATTCCCCACCCTGTTTGTATTGCTTAGCACACTGCTACCAGCAATAGATTTTAGATGATAGATAGATTTTAGATAGAATTTTAGATTTTAGATGTCACCTGCAGTTGAAGCCTCAAACATCTGTCCTTTGCATTACTGCAATGTCATCTTTTGACTATTTGAGGGTAGAATTTCTAGAAATTCCTTCCCCCAAAAGATATGAATAATAGGTCTCAAGCACCCTGAAGAAACTTTGAGAAAACAAAAAACACTGGTTACTCAGTAATTAACAATATTTCCCCACTTGCAGCTTCTCTTTTGTAGTCTACGACAGAGTCTAACTGCTGGAAAGGTTTATTTCTTGCCCCAGTCATGATGTTACCATCCTCACTGCCTGTCTTTACTGATGCATTTATCACCCTTCTCCTCTGCTCACCTTTTCCAGCAAACCCAGCAGGGTTTCATCTCTTGCAGAGGAACCTGAGGGTCCTGACTAAATTCTCGACATAGCAGGGAAAAGAAACTGGTGTCTCTTTCACATTTTCTCAGTTTTACTCTTTTAAACTTAATCCTGTCACAGGCTGCAGCATGGTTACAGGTTCACCCAGGTACATTGACCACAGGTTTTCAGTTCTGAATAAAAACTTGAGCTTCAAAACATACTGAAACCCTAACAATGCCTCAAATCCTTACATAACCGATCGCAAACGAGGATTACCCTGCCCTGGCAGCTACCTTTACTTGCCAGCAAATGCTGGCAGAACACTTTTTCCCTGGGGACGTTTCTCTCCATCTGCAGTTTTAAATAGCTTTGGATTCCTCTTTTGATCCATTTATCAACAAAGGCCAAAAGCAAATTTTTTGTTTAAGGTTTCAAGTTAACATGCTAGTATGCAAAAGGGGAAGTTATCAAGACTCCTTCTCACAAGCAGAGGGACCTTACCACTGGGGAGTAGAAAAGTGATAACATATCCTTACTGCCTCTCACATTATAGGCTCTTGCTTTTTTTGTCCAACAAGTTGTACTTCTTCAGGAAGAATGGTTCTATTCTCACATCTCAGTCTTACTTATAGCCCAGCGATGAGGATGTTCTACTAGAAAATTGAAGCAGGATGTTCAAAATGCTGGGAAGGACAGAGAATCAGTTATTCCTAGGTGCGCACATACCTCTACACCTGGCTGTAACCCTTAGCCTGGGCACTCTTGTGCCAGGCTCCTATGTAAACACATGGATGGATCTTTTCTCCTCCTCTCCTAGCACCGCCCTGAAGGACAAACACTGGCATTGCAAGTTCTGCATTGGACTCTGGGCTGGGGTTACATGCTACATGTGGGTTTTTCCTATTGCGGAGCTAAAGACAGCCAACTCTAGCAGATGGTTCAGTTGAGTCAAGATAGAACAAGTAAGAAAATTACTGTGAAACTGTTCTTCCTTATACCTTTTACCTCTTTACTACTTCCTTATTTAGAGGCATTATGAATTTCAAGGTGATCTGTTTCTTCTCCTTCCAGGCAAACATCAAGGTAAATTTACATCTCTGGCATAAGCTATATCATTTACACATATATACTGTGATATCAGCTGTGTTGGGACTGTGATCACTGATTCTGTGTTTATAACATTCTAGCTGACAGATAATACAATTGAACAGATTGGAAAGATATTGTGCTCTTAACAGTCTGGCTTCTGCAATAAAATGATACATTAGATAAGCAACACACTATGTTTTGCACTGATGTCTCTGCACAGTCTTATATTTTCAGTAGTATCGTTAGCCAAGCAGCCTTTACAGTATGTCATTATTTACGCTCATGCAATATCTCCAAGGGTAGCATCCAAGAGCAAATGTCAGACATTCTAGCTTTGTAACAAAAGCCCCTAGCCTACAATAAATATATAAAAGGAAATATTCTTAAGAAGGCTGTCAAATACTTTTCCTTCTGGAGCCTGAGCGCCACGTGGCGCTCAGTGGAGTCAATGGAAATCTTTTCATTAGCTTCAGTGAGTTTTGGATTAGTACTTCAAGTTTCTGTAGTAGTCTGATAAGCCACTGTACAAATGTTAATGAGATGAGTTGAACAATGCGCTTAGAAGCTAGAAAGAAAGAAGATATTGTTTCATTCATCCATTTCTGGCAAGGGTGAAGGGCCACAACAGAGGAAGGCAAAGAGATACCACACAGTGTCTCAACATGGGAAATTAAAATGCTCATTACACTCTTTAAAAATCCAGGGGGATTTAGATGGGTGAGTTTCTATTGGCTACCTAATAATTCCTCTTAAGGATAAATCCATAAGAGGAATTAGAAGGGAGATAATGACTGAGGATGATATACATTTGCTGAAACTTCTTTCCTGTCTGTCAGGACCATGCCTATAGGCTTTTAAGCATTTCAGTGCCACTCCTTAAGTGGAAAATCACCAATGAATACTTAAAAGTAGCTTCAATATAAATCACAGCTAATCACTTTAAATTATTTTCTAATTATTTTCATGCTAACTCATTGCCAAAGCAAGTTCTGGATCATAGAGATATTAAAATGGGTTCAAAAATAACTACACATATTTTTGGAAGAAATGTTCATTTATCAATATTTAAAATAATGGTGTGGATACAACTAAGCCTCATGAAGTTTCTACGAAAAATGTTTGTGGGATGACATACTTAGGAATCCTATTTCCTAAGTGGACACTTTAGCCTCTATCATAGATAGGGCCGAGATAAGCCAGATGTCTTGGTTTTCAGTGTGAACCCAAAATTGTCTGTGTCAAAAAGGTGCATTTTAAAGGTTGTGATTGTCAGATAGGGAGACAGAAAATAAGGAAGATGATAGAATAAAGACATATAAAGACATAAACAGATCAATTGTGCATTAGATGGAGGTATCTCACAGAGACATACATCGTTCATGTTACTCAGTTGCAAAAGAAAAAAATAATATGAAAAGATAACAAAAAACAGCCTACTGAATGTAATAAAACATAACTAGAATTAACATTATGTTTAAGGTAGATAGTCACAAATGTCTACCTTATTACCAAATTTGGTAAGGTTTTGTCCATTATGTTGTCATTTGCCAAGATCATATGTCTTGGAATATACATATTGTTTATATCTTGGAAAAAATACAATGCTATGTCCCACCTCCAAGCAGGAAAGCCTTCATGGAAGAAGTTTCTTGCTGCTCTTACATTAAAACTTTCTGTGTAAAAATAGAAAAATGTCATGATACCTATTAACTTCGTGAACCCACAAATTATTTCCTAACAAAAAAAAAGTATACTTGAGAAAATACAAAAACCTTCATACTACTAGAACGTGAAGTATGTTGATACCAAAATTTTTCATGTTTGTTTATCTCTACACTCTAAAACAGATTTGTTTTTCAATACATTGTATATTTTCCAGTATATTATACAAACAATAAGCAATTGCAACAATATCTGCCAAAATTTTGAGAAAGTGAAATCATATGTTGCATTTTTTATCAAGATATGATCAAGAAATCTTAATTTAACACAAGACTGACTGGATGAAATTATGATATTATTACACTTAATACTAGACTAGATTAATTCTATCATTCTTTTTTGCTATAAAATGTATTAACTGATTAAATTTCATACTTCAGTTTTAGTCGGAATATGATAGATTTCACCCAAGAAAAAGAATTTGGAAATTTAAGCATATGAGTCTGACACCCCTTACTGAAAATCAATAAAGCTACATGAGAAATTTAAGAGCACTGGTTTACGTCCAGCTAGTCCCTTGATTCCTTCACAACTACAAAGAAATGTAATTCCTACTAAAGGGAAAACTATTGCTTACTTCAGAGCAGCCAGAGTATTCAAAGGGGCCTTTATCTCTAATCCTGCTGGTTAGAGGGAAGAGCTCAAGGAAGAGCGGATGGATCCTGTGGGTAAACAACTGGTTACACAGCTGGTATCAATAACAGGGATTAAGCTACAACATACAATGATGAGAGTAAAAAAGCTGAAGCCCACCTGGAGTTGAATATGGCCAATGTTATTGTGAGGCCACTTTCAATTATCTTTGAAAAGGCCATGGTGACTGGGGGAGGTTTCTGAGGAGAACAAATGTCACTTCTTTCCTCAAGAAGGGCAAGAGGGAGGATCCACAGACAGTGGATCCAGACAGTCGGTCTCACTTCAATACCTCTGAAGATGATGGAGAAAACATTCCTGGAAATCATTTCCAAACGTATGAAAGACAGAAAGGTGATTGGGAGTAGCTGACATAGATTTTCAAAGGGAAATCAGGCATAAGAAACCCTATAACCTTCCACAATAAGATGACTGGCTCAGTAGATAAGGGGAGGGTAATGACTGTTTACCTTGACTTTAGTGAGGCTATTGGCAGTCTCCATCACATCCTCATAGACAAACTAAAGAGACATGGGCTAGATAAATGGACAGTGAGGTGGACTGAAAATTGGCTGAACTGCTGGGCTCAGGAAACATTTTTTCACTGAGAGGGTTATTAAACATTGGAATAGGCTGCCCAGGGAGGTGGTGGATTCACCATCCCTGGAGGTGTTTAAGAAAAGGGTAGATGAGGTACTTAGGGACATGGTTTAGAAGGGGGTTTTGTCAGGGGAGGTTAATGGTTGGACTTGATGATCTTCAAGGTCCCTTCCAACCTCACCGATTCTATGATTCAAGGGCCTGTGATGAGATGTACAAAGTCCAGTTGGAAGCCAGTCACTGGTGATTTATCCCATGGGTTGATAATGGGTCCACTACTGTTTAACATCTTCATTAATGACATAAATGATGTAGCAGACTGCACTGTCTCCAGGTCTGCAAACAATTCAAAACTGGGAAGATTGGTTGGTTCACCAGGTGGCTGTGCTGCCCTTCAGAGGGACCTTGACAGGCTGGAGAAAAGGACCTACTGGAATGTCATGAAGTTTTATAAAGGGAAATGAAGAATCCCATACACCAGTACAGACTGGTGGCCAACCAGCTGGAAAGCGACTTTGCAGAGAACATCCTGGGTGTTCTGACTGCACCAAGTTGTCTACAAGCCAGCAGTGCGCACTTCCCACAAAGACCAACAGCATCCTGGGATGCATTAGAAAATGCTGCCAGCAGGTGGAGGGAGATGTTCCTTCCCATCTACTCAGCACTGGTGAGACAACACCTGGAGTGCTGTATCCAGTGTGGGGCTCCCCAGCACAAGAGAGACATGAAAATACTGGGCCTTTGTTTCCACAGAACATTACTGCTGTAAGTTACCTTCTCTAAAAACAATCAAAAAACTCTTTCTCTCTGTTACCCTATGCTTCCCTAACTGGTTATATTCCAATGCAAATTTAGCTTGATGACCTTTCTTAGGCTTCTCTAGTCCTTTTCTTTCTCATATCTACTTTTGTGCCTATGGTTAACAAATTTTACTGTTAAATTTATAGCTTTGTTGTGCTTTTCCAGTAGCATGTGACTTCTAATTTTAACTGCATCTTAAGTTCTTTGTATATCAGACATTCTGACTGCTGGTGCTTTTATCTGAGTGCTGAAAATTCCTAACGCTGAATTACAGTCTTCCACAAATCATGTATCATAAGAAAGCTTAGGTTTCATAAATGTTATCAATTCTTTAATGCTAGCATGTTCCTAACTTTAGACAGAAGCTATACATGAGAGCTAACAACACATTATTGGTAAAGGGCACATACAGAACAAGGATTTATTATTCTACCTCCAGTTATGACAAGTTTTTCTGTACCACACTAATACAAAATAAAGAGTGGTACGATTCAAATTTGCTATGGGCAAATGATGTCAACTAAGGCTTGATGGATCTTGCGTAGGATATCAAGGAAACTGTAACAAATTTATAAGTAGAAAATCTGTGATCTTAATAAGTGTGAACCCAGAGAAAGTGCTGAAATCCCTTACTCAGAAGACAGCATTCAAGCAGCAGTCTTGAGAAAGGCAAACTAATGAACCTTAATTCTGATTAAATGTCATTATTTGTCTCTACTTACATAAGTTCAGCACGTCTTCTTTTAAAGACCATTGAATCTTGGCCTCTACACCGCCCATTGAAAGAAAACACTCATTCTGATGATTCAGATGTACCTTTATAACTTTGTCTCATCTGTGATGCTGTTGCTTTGAAGATACCTCAATGCTGAAGTGGTGCTAAACTGAACAGTTGCAACTTCTTACACTGTGATCTAGCTTCTTTTGTTCTCTGGTTTTCTGAATTACTTCTCTGTGGCTACTGCTAGGGATGAGCTGTATAAGTGTTGTGAAGTCTGGTAGAAAAAAAGAGATAGTGGAAAAGAATAGGTGTCCTTAGAGACAGCATCCTTTCAAAATTAAGAGGACTATAATTGATATAATTGAAAAAAGTTTAAGTGGCGAGAACCATTCTTCAGATTTAAACTAGAATCCTTAAGCAAAATAACCTCATCCCATTTACACAATCAAATATGTCTAAAGGTACACAAAGTTCAGTTTTAAAGCCAGAAATAACATCTATAAAAAAAAAATAATAGGGTTTTCACAGATTAGGTCTTGATTTCGAGGCAGCACTTTTATAATGAGTTTCTTTCTTTACCAGTTACTCCTAGACTCCCATTCTATGTTTTTATACACTTGCAGACTTGGCTCCCACGCCTTAGTCCAATATTGCACACAAAGGTATGAATCCCAGTACCTCATTCTTGCATTCAGTTTCCAAAACGTAGCCTGAAGGAAAACTTGGGAAAGTTAAAACAGGGCAGAAATTTTAAAAGCTGTCCTTTGCCTTTTTAAAAGCTGCCTTTCAAGTTCTCTATAAATACCTCTACGAATTTCATAAGCAAAGTTATTGTTACCTTTGACAACTGAGGTTTTTGAACTGATTGAACTGATTACTTTGAACATCTCATTTAACAATAAAAAACAATGAAAAAATTGAGCAAATACTAGTATACTCTAAAAGGAGATACAACAATTATAGTCACATATCTTCATGTGCCATATAAAAGAACCTAAAATTAACTTAATATTCAATAAAGACTCGAAGAATTATATAATGTTGTAAAATTGTGAATATAAATTCAAATATTTTTATGAGTAGGCAGTTTCAAACCAGTACAGTGAAACTTCTTCCAACAAGGTATGAGGTCAAAGATCGTTCTTATCTGTATTTGCACCCTGCCATATTCCAAAGCTGAGTAGGCCTATCTAATCATCACATAGTCTATACCAGCCACTTTCTACTAATTGCAAGACAGTGACACTGATTGTAACAGTCCTAATGAAACCACATCAAATACACCCTGTATATGGCTGCAATACAGCTCTTTCCCTTATTCACCCACGCTGAGTTTTCTGAAAGCACTACGGTCTCTAAACCCAATCTCAGAATCTTTTTTTACCGGAGCTTGACTCAAGTTTGAGTACTTCAGCACACATTTAAGTTACTTTGTTAAACAACTTTTTAAAATTATTTTTTTAGTTGGGTAATTATCTATTCTTAGTAAAATAATTTGAAAAACTTCTTTCACAAGGACTAAATCTGGTCAAATTAGTTTTCATTAGATACAACAGAATAGGTTATTTACAGAGTCACTATAATTTAGCTGTATCTCTGAGCCCTTCATAACAGACTTACCACCTCCATATGATTAAATTGCTTTCAAAAGAGTGATTTTACAGAATTTAGTAGCTTCATCAGCTCACAAAGAATGCAATAGACACATGTCCCCATCAGCTCACAAAGAATGCAATAGACACATGACACTAGAGTGCAAGAGATGGAGAAGGAAAAGCAGTATTAAAGAGCTCTCATCACTCCCCCTTGATCCCTGAATTATGAGTTACAGTGCAGGATTTCCTTGTTACCTTCTTTGATAGCTCTGGTTTCATGATTCCCTGTTTCATTCTGAATGTAGTAAATAAAACTGCAGAGATGATTTTCCACACTGCGTGACCCAAAATAAGGCCAATTATGCGAGAGGGAGAAAAGAGTTTTGCAAGAGACAAGTCATCTGGCAATACAGGGTTACCCTGATATTTCTGCCATGTAACCCAAAATACCAGAGGTGATTGGAATCTTTTGGGAGCATAGGTAACCAAATTGCAGTCAGAAAAATCTCGAGGCATTAAAGTATGGTTCTTACACCTTCATTTTGTCTCTTTCTCCCATTAAGAAGTGTAAGGCAAAATAAAACAGTTTATTTAAATAAAAGACATCTAAAACCATTACTTCCCAAAGAAAATCACATCATATATTGTGAGGGATTTGGAGAAAAAGTCCAAATATATTCTTGTGTTTTGAATTTCCAAGGGACTTCTGCCATACTTTTTCATAATAAATAAAGAAAAATTCCTGTTAGTCTTATGGAGTCCTGCTCCTGTAACGCATTCAACAGATGTCTTCTATTAGGAAGAGAATGCCTGTAGGGTGTAAGTCCTCTCTAGTCAGACTTCTTTAAACATGGACATATAAGGGATGCAAATACTTTGCCAGGTTTATCTCTTTTTTTTTTATGATGGAACTTCAGTGAGAATTTACACAGGAGTGAGGGAAACAAACCAGCAAAAAATACAAAAATCTTTCAGAAGACACAAAATGCTGAGGGAAGTAAATATATCAGGTAGTAATGTTCCCTTTCTGATACTGGCAAAGTAACTTGAAAAAATACATCAATCTGAAAACATAACTTTTTTGTTGATTATTTACGTTTAGATAAACAAAAGCACATTTTTTACAGTCAAGCTTAGGTTAGGTCCAATAAAGTTACATGTTGCAGCTAACTTTTAGACCCCTGAAACCAAGATCTAGTCTCTCAAAAGTATTTGTGGATGCTAGGCTCCTCAGAACAGGACTCAAAACAAGTAACACAGAAGCAGCCAGCTCAAAGCAGCTATTAGAAAAACTAGGAGGAGGAAAATATGTCTTTGAATATCTCTGTTGCCTAAATTGTCCCTGACGTGCTTATTTCTGTGACATCAAAGAGCTAAGAGGGATTTCATGTCTTATCCCACAGAAATGTTAAGAACACAATCCTTGCATCTTTTCCTGATCAGTGTACACATGTCCATGCACACATGTGTGTCCACACTCAAGCACCCCTTGTGACGTGTGGGAAGACTTCACTTTGGTTTTCAGTCTGAAGAGGCCTCGCATGCGCACACAGATACGCACACCTTAGAGTGACTCGGGTAGTCCTCTAAGAGTTGTCACTTTGCAAGAAGAAAGGATATCTCCTCATATCTCCTGTAGACTATTTCTACATTAAGGATTTAAGAATCATCCATGATTTCAAATTTATTAAAAAAAAAAAAAGATTTCATCAAAGAAGCAAAGACATAATATTGTTACCAGGTGGATAATATTCTGGAAATGAGGAGGGTTTTTTACCAAACCTGTAACTGCTTAGTATAAAATGTAGAAAGTGAACAAGGAGCAGGATTAAAATGGAGCTACCTTCTCGGTGGAGATGCCTGGTCACAAGGCTATGAAGTCACAGTCCATCCTCTGGGCTCTCTCTCTTTCTGCCTCTCTCTTACTCTCTTAACCTTGAACTCTTTCTAGAATGGCAACGCAGCTTCCGAAGAGATGTAAAATACCTGGTCAACGCCATCCAATGCAATTTTAAAATAATATTCTCATGGAGATATGTTGTCCTGGAGTGCATGATTCCCCTTGGGCTGCATATGGCATACAATTCAGGTTCTCTGCTTCCTTGATGGAGGCTGTAACTATGTGCTACTCTAGAGAGGGGAAGAAGCATTGGACTGAGCTTGGTACAGAATTGTGCCAACATTTGCAAAGGCTTCTGTTTATACAGGGCACCTTGTGCCAGCTCAGCACCAACTCCAGCCATCCGGTGGAACAGAAGCAAAAAATTTGTGCTCAGAGTTCTCCATGCTTCATCTAAATGCTTTAAGCATGTACAAAATGGGCAAAGTGCTAGAAAGGGGAGTCTGCCTCTTTTGCATTTGGGCTGTTAAATTCTGTCTCTCATAAATGAAGAAATAAAATAACGTGGAAAAAGCTTATATGAAAAAGCAGTTTTGGCACCATGCTACTGACTGCAAAACTGGGGACAACTGTGAACTTAAATAAGAAAAAGCTGATAAGGTCAATGTGGGGAGCAAAACTGGCTATATAGAGGTAGGGCAGTTGGTAGCGCTAATACAGTTATTTTACAAGTGGTGACTAACTACAATAGTTGTTACTGTTCTTAGTAGAGTACTTTGCACATTTAGACAGTAACAATGTTAATAACTTCATCTCATTTGAACACAACTGAAAAAGCACAAGTATTTATTGAAATAAGTGTGGGGAAAATATTAAAAACCCACATTTCTCTGTTTTTATTTTTAAAGAAGAACTCCCAAGTCTAAGGGGTTTTTGAAGGTTGGAAGAAATTTTTTAATAGACTTTCATAGGAAAAGGGTATTTTTATTAAGCTTAAGAGGTCTGTATGTCTTACTAAATGTTCTCAGAGACTGTTTGTAGGTAGGTGCCAGGTAAAGCAGCCCCAACTATAATTGAACTTCATTATGTTTGGAGGAAAAAAAACATAAAGAAGATCCCACTGGGTCTTAGGGGGTTTAAGATAAACGTAAAAACTGCACTCAGATCTCCCCAAGATGAATCCTCTTGTTGTATAAAAAAAAAAAAAAATGGTTCTACTTAAAGATTCAGGGAGTTCTAATAAAAATGAATCATTTATTTTCAGGTACCTAAAAATGACTACAAAGAAAAATATTTCAGTTTCAGAGTCGTATAATCAAAAATTCATAAATATCTACATTTAAGGTGTCCTGTGTTATTTCAGTTTAACCTCTTTATATTTATTAAATTATCATTTGTGGTTTTCCTAGATTTATTCAGTTGTGAGCAAAGCATGCAATGATGCATCCAATTATTATTAAGTACAGAATCAATGGATATTTTTAGTAACTTTGGTTTACTTGTTGGTTAGAGCATCAGTCTTGGGATGACTTTTCAGCACCTGTTAATATGCTTCATCCATTTCTAGGACTGAGTTTATATATTAAATATATCGTTCTTACAACTATGTTCTGTTTTGGGGGATTGTTTTTAGGGAAGAGAGATGGAGAAACACTGTAACTGAAGAAATTATAATCAAAAAAAAGGAGAAAAAATTAAATGCTAATTGAGTATTGTAATTTTTCATAAGGTCTACAGGTAAGTTTGTAGTTAGTTCAACCCACCAGTAAGTCATCATTTTAAATGTAACATATATTGGTAATATAATTTAACACCTCAGAATCTAAAGCTCTAGCTCTCAGTTATTAAAAAATCAATGGTTTTCTTGAACAGTCAGATAATAAATCCAAAATTGGTTTAATTACACAGTGTAGGGAAATGAAGGAAGTGTTTTAAAACTTAATATTTTATCATAGCACATAATATATATTTGTATATACTTTACCATAGTGGAGTGAAAAGTAACATTTTTTGTTGATGTTTTATCCAGTAACAATTTTGACAGAGTTCCTAGGAAAAAAAAAAAGTCAAAACCACATCTTAATTTTGTCCATGAATTCTGAGATTTGTGTAACTTTTTCTTTATGAGCAACCAGAAGAATGCAAGTACTTTTAGTAAGCATAAATTCTGACTTACAAAGTCTCCTGGACATATTATGTCATTTAGGAACTCATGAATACAGAACACAAGGAAGCATCCACAAAAAGATAAAAACTTAATTCTGATACAGAAAACCTAACATGATTTTAATTAACTTTGGCAACTGAGTACTGCATTTTTATTCTGAAGGTGGGCAGCAGCTTTCTTTACATGGTGAATTGGGCTTGCAAAGTCTATTGATTAATGCACGTGAGAAGTTCTGACAAAGTTTCTGTCACACCATGCAATATTTTGAAACTTAATCATATTAGAAAAAAGATAGTCCTGTACTTTGTAATGAAGATATATATGTATATATATATAAATAAGGATGTATGTATAAGATAACCCCTGCCTCATACGGTTTTTCCCACCAAGTAGGAAAGAACCTCATGATGCACTTCAGAACTAAACTTACCACAGGTCACATATCAAGCAAGTCCTGTGGCTGAGAACAGAGAGGAGGATTAGCCCAGTGCTGCATCCCCTGTAAGTAGTACTGGCCAGTTCCTGACACTGCTGCCAGAGATTGATGTTAGCACCAATAATAATAACCTAAAACAATTTTTAAAACAAATTTCTCATTAGATGGGAAAAAGCTTTACTATCACACATCTTGAAGTCCTAGAGAGAAGAATCTGAAACGTTAATTTATTTAAATTTGCAAGGACTGTAGAGTTGGTACGACAGCAGAAGCCAACAGTAATTCTAGCTAGTTCTCTATCTTTTTGAAACATTTGCCTAAAATTAGGGTTACAATTATACTTGAAGATCTAATTTTATTTTTTGGATTCTAAAAGCACTTAGGTGCACGCGAACATAAGGAACGGCATTAAATGAGTTAGGGAAGGGAATTCACCCTTTTGATAAGACTGGATTAGAAATAGATTTAGTGTCTGAAACAAGAAGACTGAAGATCTATGTTAATTTCTGTATCCTTCACTGCCCAGAGAGCTAATACAGGGGCATATAAGTGGCAAGAACAATGGCTTCTGCTTAGCTTGAAGGCAAATGTAAACCGCTTGTTTAAGAAAAGGTGTAAGGTCAAGACCTGGAGGGGTGAAGGAGCATAGTGCTATTGATAGCACTTGAAAAGAACAAAGGGCTCTGAAAGACCTGGTGCTGAAGGAACAAATTGGCTCTGGTTAGTTTTCTAGATGTTACAGGGTTCTGGGTATAGTTATCGAGAGGAATAAATTTTGTTCCTGAGGATATAAGCAGAATTCTCCAGCCTCTGGTTTACCAGCAATGCTACCTACAGCAAGTGTGAATTAGAGTATACCTGAAGAAAGCTTTGATTTGACTTTGAGAATATGAAGAAGTGATGAACAAGATTTCTTTTCAGGTTCCTGTAGCCTTGCACTCCAGAGTGCACAGTACCAGAGGCTCGAAGTGGGTCACATATATGGCATGGTGTAGTCCACAACTGTAGAGTACAAATAAAATTTCTGCTTTGGGTTTAATTTGTGAAGAAGGAACTGAATTTTTCAGTTCATTATGTATGATTTGGAGATCTAAGATAGTGCGTTTAGCAGGGCTGAATAGGGCAGAATGAGATGGACCTGGACAGCAAGTCTGTTGTTAAACTTTGCTTTATATTTCTTTTCAGTTTGAAGAGTAAGAAGTACTGAAGATGTGGGCTACATGTAACCCATAAGACTCACAGAGTCAGGGACAGAAAGTGTTAAATGACTGAGACTATTTTTGGAAGCTGCAAAAAAGACAGAAAACAAGATCTGGAAATGGTAGAAACAAATATCTTCTAGCTGATGTCCTGTCTTTAAAGAAAACTAACTGTAATTAATAACCCCCATTTACCAGCAATCGATGCCCACATCAATATTAGACATTAGGCTTTCCAAGACCATCCCTCATCTTGGCTCAGAAGATCATGAACTATATTGTAAACAGTTTAGCTCTAGAGACTTCGCTTTACAGCACCTATTCTTTAAAACAAACATAAATATAGTTTTAAATAAGATATGCAATCTAAATTTGCCTCAAACCTACTGAAAACCCACTTGGCTCTATTGCTAAACTCTTATCCCAGCTCTATGAGACTTGTAGTTCCAGCTCCAATATAAACATAGATTTTTGGGTATCTTCTGCACCTGCCTCTAACTGAGACATCAGCCCTTACTCTGGTCTTCACCACAGTTTTCCTTTAAATACCAGTCTTCGTTTCAGTCTGCACAGGCTGCAACAATTAACTTTTTTCAGCCACTGATGGACTGTTATATTCTCTAACGATCATTACAGCACCCATCCTAGATTTATGTGAAGTATATTCAAACCAGAAATAAAACCATTTACTCAGGCCAGTTGAGGGACTATCATAATTCTTCAGGCATTATAAAACACAAAGTTCTCAAAACTTTTCAGCAACTTTTGTACAGAGCCAACATTTCACCCTGCCCTAGCTTCAATTCTAGCCCTTCCCTCAGCTATGCTTTAAGAGCCCATAAGCTCTGTAACAGAACTTCTTGGCCCTGTATGCTCTGCTAAGTCTAGCAATAAACCAAATTTCTTCACTTGATTCTCTCACCTTACACTTATTTCTATTCCTAAACCTCATTAAAAGAGTAAATCCTCCAATGCAATCACCATATCTAGAGACTCAAAAGAAGTATTTTTTTCTAACATTCATCCTCATTCTGCCTCTGCAAAATACATTTTAAAAAACGTCAGTCCCTGCTTTTCTCAGTACTACTGCGTACCAAAAAATTAGACCCAGACTTTACATTTTCCTTAAAACTATGATCCCTTCCCTTGCAGAACTGACTTTAAATAATCACTCAGACCAAGATCAGATATAATTCTGGTTCTATGGACCTTGCAGGGAAGATAAAGCCATTATCCCAACTTTGTAGTTCCCGTTATCACAATACTGCTTCTTATTTTAAAATATTTTAATGGTAGTCTCATCCATAGGAAGAAGTCTCTAATAATGAGTATCACCTAGGAGATAATTCTGTGGCTAATACAGACTGCTAGCATGGAGTTAAGACAAAGGAAAAAGTTGAGGTTACTGCAAAATGAAGAGCCTACTGCATTATACTGTCAAGGCACGCTACTTGGCAAACTGGGCTGGACCTGGCAAGCTCTAGTATCTCACAGTAAATTTCTAGGTTATTTTAGACTGACAATAAGCCTGAAAGTAAGATTTGCGTTTGGTGTTGGTAGTACTACTGGGGAGATTATAGAAATTTGTGGATGTAGTTGTAATTTGGATGGTGCTTTTATCTCCCTTCCTCTCATCCTCTCCCCCTGCCACCCCAGCCCCCAGTTTTGAAACTAAGTTTAAGAATAGTAGTGGTTGACTTCTTAAGGTTATTGCTGAATCTTGCTAGACATACAAGAATTGAATGAAGGCTGGGTCTGGAACACCTATATCCTTTTTCTCCTTAACCTGAACCTGATACCAAAGCATACACCTAGCTTTAGCCAGAAACAAAAATAAAGTGTTTGCTCTGGTGGTTTCAACTTTACATCCCTGTAAAGATGATGGAACAGCTCATTCTGGCTGTCATCTCAAAGCATGTGGAGGAAAAGAAAGCTATCAGAAGTCAAAATGGATTCACCAGGGCAAATCATGCGTGACTAATCTGATAGCCTTCTACAATGGCATGACTGGATGGATAGATGAGGGGAGGGCAGTGGACATTGTCTACTTTGACTTCAGCAAGGCTTTCAACACGGTCTCCCACAGCATCCTCATAAGGAAGCTTAGGAAGTGTGGGTTAGATGAACAGAAAGTGGGGTTGATTGAAAACTGGCTGAAAGATCAAGCTCAGAGGGTCGTGATTAGGGGCGCAGAGTCTCGTTGGAGGTCAGTGATGAGCGGTGTTCCCCGGGGGTCAGTACTGGGCCCAGTCCTCTTCAATATATTNTTCAGTCTGAAATTAAGAAGACTGAGAGGGGATCTTATCAATGCTTATAAATACTTGAAGGGTGGGTGTCAGGAGGACGGGGCCAGGCTCTTTTCAGTGGTGCCCAGTGACAGGACAAGAGGTGATGGGCACAAACTTGAGTATAGGAAGTTCCACCTAAACATGAGAAGGAACTTCTTTCCTTTGAGGGGGGTGGCAGAGCACTGGAACAGTCTGCCCAAATAGGTGGTGGAGTCTCCGTCTCTGGAGACATTCAAAATCCATCTGTACACCTTCCTGTGCAACCTGCTCTAGGTGGCCCTGCTCTAGCAGGGGGATTGGACTGGATCATCTCCAGAAGTCCCTTCCAACCCCTACAATTCTGTGATTCTGTGAACATTCATCTTAGCTCTGCATGACTTGCAAGATGCCTGCAAGATCAAGTTCTTCAGTATCTATTCTGCCAGCATTAACTGCATCACTGTTCCTAATCTCTGCTCCCAATTTGCATCTATTAGTCATAACTGCCACGGGATGAACCATGACTCCCCCACTACTGTTGGCACCAGCTTTTATTCCAATACCATGAGCCTTTATTCCAATACTGTATTATCAGCTATTTTGTCTCACTTTATATCACTTTATAATGTTGTGAAACTGGTGGGCACTATTACCTTACTTAAGGATTTAGGGAGGAATGAAATCTGGCTGCAGTTAAGCGCCTAGGCTCCTGAAAAAGGTGTGAGGTTCTTATATAAATATGACACAGTAAAAACTTAACTTTTCCTGAGTTCTCAAAGGCCAGCAAAAGCAAAACTTGAACTGACAGAGGCAGGCAGGTTCAGTGTAATTATTTCCAGTTTATAATTCTCATCTACTGAATCTCAGGATCATTGATTTATCAAAAATTGAAAGTTTGGTTTTAGTAAAAGTTCCACTTAGGACCATAACAGATAATTCAAAATGAGATGGGTACTGGATGTGGTACAGGTAAATGTTTTATAGCTGTTTCTCTAGCTACTATAGTTACCCTATTGGGATGGTAAAGACATGTTTGGGTTGAATGTAAGGGTTGGATAAGGACCAGGGGCAAGGGCCTGAACTCAAATTCAGCTCTTGAGCCAGCTGAGGCCTCCAACACAGCTTCTCACAGCTCCTTCTCAACTCCTTTCTCGGCAGTCTGACCCCAGGTTACATGGCCCCATCGTTATCAGAGCAGGCCTTGACTACAGATGGTCAAACACCTTGGAGAGGAGAAAAGACTGCAGGGGTTGTTCTCGGTACACTCAGGGCCCTAACAGCAAGGGTGGGTGGGGAACACCCATTCAGCATTTTAGCAACAAAATTCTGCCCTGAGAGCTGAATGAATGTATGCCAACAGGAAAGAGGCGCCTACGAGAGTCGATCAGCCACTCGGCTCATTTCTCAGTTACACCTTCAGTATTATTCCCTGTTAACATTGTTGCAGCCCATGTAAGAGAGAAACGCCAGGTTAGCCTTCAGCTGAGATAAAGACATCAAAATGTTCCAGCATCCACAAAAGACAATTGTGGCACCAGATGTATCACAGTAAATACAGAGTCAGATCTCTGTCACACTTTGCAACTAATGCGGTTGAGCTATCCTATTCATTATCTAACTCTTCAATGTTGTTAACACACATCTTCTGCTATTCTTTTACTGTATGCTGCCGGCTTTCTATATTCAGAAGTTGTGCAACCACCTGTACAGACGTGTGAAAGAAACGCACATCCTTAATAACAAAACAAACACCTCTGAAAACTCTTCCAGGCAGCTGCTTATCTTCCCCTATTATCCTGAGGACATAATCTCCGTATCTGTCGCTGTGCGTCAGTCCTGAAAATCAGGAGCCAGTTGAAAGCATCAGGGACTTCCTAAACATAATAGACCCAGGACCTGCATACTATACACATCCTTCGCAACATGCCATAGAATCCCACTAAGATCAATAACTTGCTGTCTCTTTATGAAGTAAAACACCATTTTGGTTCATGGATGCTCTAATAGCTCCTGAGAATGCTTTTTGTGTCATGTTCATATCAAGTATCTAGTAAGATCTAGCCTTCAGTTTTAGTGAATGCATTTTGACCACATTTTCACTTGTAATCTTCCATTCCTGCAAGAATTCCTGCAGCAAGTCTGGGATTTCCTAAGCTGTCTTCCACAAATTTGATTGTTTGACAACACGAGTGTTTCTGGATCTCAGTAAGCCACATGAAAGCTGATCACCCTCAGGCTGATTTTATTGGAAGTCAATCATTCCATGTGGGTTTCAACATCATTCACAACATCAACCGCTTGACTAACCTGATCTCCTTCTATGACAAGGTGACTCGCTTAGTGAACAAGGGAAAGGCTATGGATGTTGTCTACCTGGACTTTAGTAAAGCCTTTGACACAATTTCCCACAGCATTTTCCTGGAAACACTGGCTGCTCCTGGCTTGGACAGGAGTATTCTTTGCTGGGTAAAAAAATGGCTGGGCCCAAAGAGTGGTGGTGAATGGAGTTAAATCCAGTTGGCGGCCAGTCACAGGTGATGGTCCCCAATGCTTAGTACGGGGAACAGTTCTGTTTAGTATATTTATCAACAATCTGGACAAGAGAAACCCTCAGTAAGTTTGCAGATGGCACCAAGTTAGGCTGGAGTGTTGATCTGCTTGAGGATAGGAAGGCTCTAGCAAGGGACCAGGACAGGCTGGATCAATGGGCCGAGGCCAACGGTATGAGGTTCAACAAGGCCAAGTGCCGGGTCCTGCACTTGGGTCACAACAACCCCATGCAGCAAGACAGGCTTGGGGAAGAGTGGCTGGAGAGCTGCCTGGCAGAAAAAGACCTGGGAGTGTTGGTCAACACTAAGCCAAATATGAGCCAGGCATGTGCCAGGTGTCCGAGAAGGCCAACAGCATCCTGGCTTGTTACAGAAATAGTGTGGCTAGCAGGAGCAGCGAAATGACTCTGTATTCAATACTGGTGAGGCCCCACCTCAAGTAATGTGTCCAGTTTTTGGCCCCTCACTACAAGAAAGACATTGAGGTGCTGGAGGGATCCAGAGAAGGGCAATGAAGATGGTGAGGGGTCTGGAGAACAAGTCTTGTGAGGAGCAGCTGAGGGAACTGGGATTGTTCAGCCTGGAGAAAAGGAGGCTGAGGGGAGACCCTATCACTCTCTACAACTACCTGAAAGGAGGCTGTAGAGAGATGGGTGTCGGTCTCTTCTCCCAAGTAACAAGCAGTAGGACAAGAGGAAATGGCCTTAAGTTGCACCAGGGGAGGTTTAGATTGGATATTGGGAAAACTTCACCGAAAGGGTTATTAACCCTTTGGTTAATAACCATTGGAACAGGCTGCCCAGGGAAGTGGTTGAGTCACCATGCCTTTAGGTATTTAAAAGACGTGTAGATGGGGTGCTGAGGGACATGGTTTAGTGGTGGACTTGGCAGTGCTAAGTTAACAGTTGGACTCAATGATCTTAAAGGTCTTTTCCAACTGAGATGATTTTTGATTCAGTGATTCTGTGATTGTACTTGCTCTAGGTGTTGGTGGTTTTTTCATCATGGTCTACTGATCTTATTTTTCTTAGTTCTGAAGCTTCTTGCTTTCAATGTTCCTCCTGTAGCTGCAGCTCTTATGGAGCCATAAGTTCTGGCAATTGCTCAGGGATTTTTGAAGCTTCTATTGGGACTACTGCTGCCACCTTTTTAACTGTGGCTATAGGTACATTTGCTGCAACTGTTGCTGGTGGTGTGCTGCTAGCTCCTTGTTTCTGTCTAAGGAATTCTGAATCTGTTTCCTACTGGCAACAGCCTTGCTGCACACCGTCTCCATCTCAGGTGGACTGGCTCTGCCTGTGGTCAGCTGCTATCGCTCCACTGGACAGCCCTTGATCAGTGTTTCAACACAAAGCGAATGTAGCAATTCTGCCCAGGGAACAACAACAACAACAAAGCCCTTCTTCCTTGAATAAACAAAAAGATTTTTCAGTCATTATAGAAGAATCAGGACACACACAATGGCAGCCTCCTTTAAAACCCATAAATACTTGAAAAATTGGTATGCAAGCTGTCCTACACCTTCTAGTCTGGACCTTAATTCACTGAGGTAGGAATTAATCTCCCGGGCTTACTGCAAGCACGTGTGTATCATTTTATTACGGAACAGAAATAGTCGATTTGCTAGATTCAAAAAAAGACACATGAACTCTATTTGAGGGAGCTAACAAAATTAGTTCTTCTGAGTCATCACTGCATTGCTGGTAAACTGGAAGTATTCAGAACAGGAAGAATAGATTAATTAGCTTTAAACTCGACCCCTGCAAAGCTCACATGGCTAGGATAAGACCAGGAATCAGCAGGCATATAATGTCTTTTATTTTATTTTTTTAGCAAGTATTTATAAGTGGTTTATAAGGGTAAGAGAACTGAAGAGCAAAGCGTAGTCATCTACAGGATTATAATGAGGGCCACAGATCACAACTGTCGTGGGTCTTTGGCTGACAGTAGACTTAATTCTGCTTCCAATTAAGGTTTCTCAACAGAAACTGCTGAAAATCTTTTTTTTTTTTTTTTTTAAATACAAATTTACAAGATCTTCAGGAATAGCTGGAGGTCTGGAGCCATCAAACTGATGTTTATTTCTGAAGCAAGTTTTTAGCAACTCAAAATAGGTTATAGTGCATGTGATGGGATTCTGGGCTACTGTTAAGCAAATGTTTTGGTTTGGAGATGGGCTAATGTTCAGGACTGCAAAGAACTGGGACAAGTGCTCTGTAATTCACATCTTTGCTTGAGTAGGGTGAAGGCTGGAGTTAACAGGCATAGTTTCTGGTTAACATTTTCTGAATTGACTTCTAAATATAAAGTAACTTGTTGCTGTCATGAGCAATAATTATTATAAGTAACCTGTGACTGCATTTCTTCCCCTTCCCCCATTAATGAGTAGAGTAGCTATCACTGTGTAGTTTAATACTCCTGATGCACAATAACAAGAGAATAAGATACACAAAGTCTGAGGAAGTGTCCTTGGAAAAATAAGTAAAATAATATTCCAGTCAGTGCAGAAGCAGCAGCCACTGCGAGTGGAGACTTTACCAGCCTCAGTCAAAGAAATGGAAAAAAAAATTAAAAGGTGACAAGAACCAAAAATATGTGAATGCTTTGAACTGGTGAACACTTGGAACTTAAAGAAATTGAATATGCATGGACCTCTGAAGTATCTCTTCTTCAGGTACCAGAGGGTCTCCCAAAACATCTGTCACATAGATCATGAGCAGATCTTGTTGATGGTGGCTGCAGAGCACTGCCTGCACTTTTGCAACAAATACATCCATTAAGACTCATGTGGTGGAAGACAAATTACCTAACTTCTAGTGCTGACTGCTTAGCTGTCCTCTAGTCAGGTCTATCACTTTGGCACATCTATGGCTTTGTAAACTTGTAACTAAGATTGAGGTGAGAGATGGGATTAGGGTGACAGGTTAGGGCAACACTAAGGAGAAGCTAAAGCCCAAGAACCAGGAAGTGGGGCGGTGCTGGTAGGACCAAAATGTTTATGCCTGCAGGTCCCCATGCTGTTGTGTGATGGCTTGGTTGCACAGGGATTTCAGGTTATGTCAGGACCCCTCAAAACCTGCAGGGTTAAAATGATGACTGCGTCCAACACAGGCAACCAATTTATCAAAAACGATAAAGAAAAGCTGGTTCACTGACTTTTATTAAACCTAACACTGGGCAAGATATTATGATTAAGGTCATCTTATAAATGATGTCAGAAAGCAGATTTATTATTAGATTCCATGTAACTTGTAGGGCAAGGATGTTGGACACCCAGCAA
The DNA here is from genome assembly GCA_013400135.1 of Rhinoptilus africanus. Taxonomy (NCBI): domain Eukaryota; kingdom Metazoa; phylum Chordata; class Aves; order Charadriiformes; family Glareolidae; genus Rhinoptilus; species Rhinoptilus africanus. The sequence goes on along the minus strand of VXBO01011826.1, from coordinate 210,901 downwards.
GAGTGAATTGAGCAAATTCTGCAGTTTATATAAATCAAACTGATTAAAAACTATGGTTAGGTTTGAAATACGATTATAGCAATAAAAATAGGGACTGAAGATGCAAATTATATGCTATGTTTTATGGTGTCCTCAGAGTTAGGAGAAAAGTTAATTTTCAGGTAATTGAAGGCAAACAGTTTCTGGATAGGCTTAAAATGTAGCAAGAAACCACTGTCACAACTGCTAATTTTGATTCTGACAGATCTGTACTGCAATGTGTTTTAAATTTCTGAATGTCTTACATGGAATTATTTGCTCTCACCCATAGCATTCCTTAAGAGTGGCCATACCTGTTGAAACGGAGATTCCACATAGATCAGCATCCAGACTCTGACAAGAGGATGCATAGGGAATAGCATAGAAGTGTATGCATTTAACAATAGGCTTATCAGAAAAGATTACTTTTGGAATCCCCAGGATTCACAAAATTCAGAGGACAGAAGTGTCATTTTTAAAAAATTTAATAGTCTTTTATTTTAGGGGGTTTTTTCCATGATTTTTTCTGGTCACCTCTAAATATATTTAAACTCTCACCATTTGGAACATCCTGTGTCAGGGTGTTTTGCAGATAAACTGCACATTGTGATAAGAACCACTTCCTATCATCTGTTTTGAACCTAAGGCACCAAACTTTGTATTGGAAGGCACAATCATTCCCTATTTACTAGTCTACCCACAACACGCTTGATTTCATGGACCTCTACCACATACACGTTCACTCATATAATTTCCATGTTGAATGTCCTAATCCACTTAGATGTTCCCTGTCTAGAAGCTATTTCATGTACTTGATCACCTTTGCTAAACTTTTCATAACCTCCTCCAGTACTAGTATATATTTCTGTGGTGGGGAGGGAGGAGGGAACACAGCTGCAGACAGATCACTCCCCTCCGTGGAGAGGGAAGGAGTGGTTTCCACTGTGTTCTCTGTTCTTTTTAAAATAGTTCTTAATATTGACTTGATTTAGAGCACCAGGATGACATTTTTAACAGAACTATCTACAGTAATTCTAAGACATCATTCCAGAAGAACAGTAATCAGCGCAGAGATGAATCTACTTTCTGTGTAAAATTCAGATTATTTCCCCTATATATTTTGATTACCATTGGATGTATCTAACTGAGTTTCATCTACCATTACAGTTACCATTCAGTCTTATAAGGCTCTTTTCTGATTTTTCATGATAAGGCTTTTCTGAATAACTCAGTAAACATTATCACATTTTGCAAGGTATGCCTCATTTTTTGAATGTGATGGAAATTACCAAGCTTAGCACAGATCCCTGAAGAGCTCTGCCAATAAACTTCTTGCACTGTGAAAATTTGCTCCAGACTCCAATCTCCATTTTCTGTATTCTAGGCAATTATTTATCTATGTAAGGATTTTGGTTCTTATTCAGTGGATGCTTTATTTATGTAGGAGCCTTTTGAGAGAGTTTGTTGACAGTATCAGAGAGTTTTCCCTAATGCATGCTGATTCCTCCAAAAAAAGCACAATAGGTTTGTAAGGCATGACTTTCCTTTACAAAATTCATGTTAATAATATTGAAACACAATGACAGGTAGCTAAAGCCATCTGAACTATAGGAAAGCTAACAGCAATGGAAAAAAAATCCATTTGCGGCACAGCTAAGAGTGAGGAATTCTAATGCACTGAAAAAGAAATGAATCACAGCAATGAAACGGGCCTTTTAACTAGACACGAATTGTTAAATTATTAATAGTGCAGAAAAGGAACACTTATTCAATTAATACTCCTGTTCTGTCTTTAGAAGGAAGCCAGATAAGATACATGGATCACATAGGAATAAAGGAAAGATTCTTAATTCACTTGTAACTGAGAAAGATATCAGACAACATCAAAGGCGCATAAGATGTTTCCAGTAACACTTAATTGTTTGCTGAGGAAATATCTGACCTCCTGATTTTAATTTTATTTATTTATTACAGTGACGATGAAATTGTAGAAGACTGAAAACACTGATTTTTTTTTTTGTCACCATGCAGGATGTGGAAATGGAGTGATATGGATGATAATTGATTAGTCTGATTCCAGTCAGAGGTAAATTAATAGAAAATGATTTAAAAATCAATAAATAAAGAATTAAAAGATGGGATTCTAGTTAATCTCTGTCAACATAGATTTTACCAAAAAATTAGGTTTTTTTCAAACAAGTTGTGATGGATATTTTTTTTTAGACAGTCAATTTTTGTTGACAAAAGTAATTGCACAGATATCATATTGTTAAGGAGTTAAATGTGTACTACTAATATCATAACCCAATGCCATCCTGTAGCAAAATGACAGAATGAATTGACACTTGAGTTTACTAACAAGAGATATGCAACTGTAAATCCAGATACAGGATTGGTAAAACTGTTATTGGCATGCTACAGACTCCTGTTATTTCCTTTTAGAAAAAGATGTTGGGAAACATCCAAAGTGGAAGGACCACAAAAAAGAACATAAAAATAATTTAAGGGCTGTAGAAAGTATTGAAAGAAACATACCAATATAAACTGGAAAAAGACTGGCAGTCAGGTGTTTTTGCCTTGAATAACATGAAAATTTATTAAAATAGGCAAATAAACACAATAACTTATCTCTGTTATCTTTTATTAAATTATGATTAATCCAATGATGTCTGAATAGTTAATTAGGGCTGGCTTCATTAAGACCTTTTCTAGATACATAAAGTATATGGATATTTCATCTGAGACAACTGAGACAACTTAGACCAAGGTTAATGTGGTTCTACTGAGTTAAATGTGACCTGAGTTTGATCTTCTGTATGTATTCCTTTGGGTAAGATAAGAAAGAACCATGCAATTTCCCTCCTATGGCAACAAAAATATACCTGTTTTCCACATTACCTGAAGCAACTAATCAGAGCATCCATTTGCGCTGGACACATATATGATCAATATTGGAATAACTTTTTTTTTTTCAAAGTATGCTACAGAAAACTGCCAGATCCATTTGCCATTCTCCTGGGATACACCACTGACAGATAACTGTTCACTGTCAGTGACATCTTACCTTGAATATAGATTAAGATCAATAAGATGAAAATACTAATTTTTGCCATGAACATAAAACCCAGATTTTTTTCCGGTATTTGTTCATGCCTCACTGTTTGGTAGGTAACTGCTTCCCTACACAAGCACTTTCTCATTCAACACTGACTTTTACCTTCTCTGTAGAAAAAAAAAAAAAAAAAAAAAAAAGACCAATATTCCAATATTTAGCATTTTGCTACTAAGAAATATCCTAAATAGATCAGGCTCCTTTAATTTCTATTCCTTCACCCAGTTTCTCAGACTGCAAACTTCCTATTACATGGAGAAAGCTAGTAAGATGATTTCAGACATGGCAGTATTTCATTAGAGAAGCACTCCTTTGTTAAAAACAAAGTACTGGGGAAATATTTTACTTTCTAACAAGCTCTGACAAATCACAAACCCAGCTCCCTAGCAGGCTGCACCAAACCGATTGTTTCAGAGGCAGGCAATTGGGGATTTAACGGACTGAGAAGCCAATCTCAAGATCAAGTTTCTTGGCAGAGTCAGGAGCCACAGGACATCGTGGAGCCAAGAACATAGTAGCCTTGGGAAATCTAGTTATATCCAAGCTTTAAAGACGCTGGAAGGCCCTTCAAGACTTGATTTGTTAGACATCCTGTTCCACATGCTCCCTGTGCTAGTCCTAATTCTGGGTAACTCCCAAGAGTGCTCCCACCTGTATATTAGCGGGTGCACCATTTAATTTTGGAAAAATCATAGGATATTCTATGATTTCCTGAAATTCTTTTAATATTTACTTCCCACCAACAGTATTTTTCAAGGTTTTTTATTTGTTTGTGAGATCATCTTAAATCAAAAGAAAGATGCTTTGAAATGCTGGACTTTTACAGAGAATGGAAGTTTCCGATTTCATCTGGCTCTTAATCACTGTTACTATGGTCAAAACCCTTTCCCCTTGAGTATTGTTCTCTTGCTCCTTTAACAAGTGAGGAATGGACAAAGAAAGGGAGACAAATAGCTCTGAATCTTGTGTTTTCAAACAGAATAACTGCAGATGTCACAGACGCATTGGGCAAGACTGCCCAGGGAACATTCTCACTCTATGACAGTCTCTAACAGAAACTTTTGACTGCAATTTCTGACTTAACTGAAACTACCAAAGTGCTATTTCCACTAAACTAGCACTGTGAAATAAGTAAGTTCAGAGGAAACAGCCGTATCTATGTGCAGTATCTGACGGCAGAGATAGAAGTCCATCTGCGTTCCTTTAATTACAGAGACAAATTCTTTGCTATATCAGAACGACATTTTACAAAATTTGTATACAAGAGAAATATTCTCTAAGTTGGATATTTTAATTAAAAAGTAGCATTTTAAGACAGAAACCTTTCCCTTGTGGTATTTGCCACTAAATCATTGTAAAAAAGCTTGAAGACTTCCCCAGATTACTATGCCAGCTGAAAAGGTGACAACGATTGCAATGCTTCTGTTATCTCCAGTGAGCTCAATATAAAATCTAAATGAATTAACATAAACGGTGAATTGCCAATTATATTTTTAGCTTTTATGACAACAAACAGGTACTAATTCAGCAACATAAGGTCTTCTCACAGCTATACCTGTTTGGGTTTTTTCATTTAGCTGTGTCTCCTAAACAGAAACAAGTTAGAGTGAAAATTGTGCAAAAGACTTTTACAATGTGATTTTTTGAATATGGCACTTCCACGCCAACAATAAAACAAGCCGTTAAAAAAAAAAAATTTAAAACCCACTTTTTAATGAATATCAAATCCAAGTCAGTTTTCAGTTTCAGAACCATTTGGCATTAGAGTTCTGTGAGACAAACTTGGACAAACCTGAAATTTTAGCTTAGAATAAGACAAAAAAATGGGGAAAAAAAGATATAATAAAATAAAATAATAATCATCATCATCTTTATCATCATCACCACCTCATTTTTTCACTTGTCTCAAAAGAGTATTATTCTGTTATGTGTGAAAATTTATCCATTAAAAAAATAGACTAGTAATTTGGGGAGGAAAATCAGGTCAGTAAAGAGGCTGAAGAGAGCAATTGCAGTAGGAAAATATTCAGTAAATATGTTATAGCTTGTTAAAAATAATGTAATGTGAGGCAAAGTCATTTTCTATCTTAGGAGAAAGACCAGCTTGTAAAGGTCATATAAAATTATTTTTTAACCTTTTCTTTTCATTTGGGCTAAAACTAAAGATATCGACAATTGTGGTCCATTGCCATACAAGATCTAAAAGATCTTGCATTTATGCAGACAATGCACATGAGGGAAAAAAAAAAAAGAAAAAAACCCAACACCACTTTTTTTTCTGTTCTGTAACTAAGTTGATTTCACTGTGATTCTGCCTAATTTAGGTTGATCCTTTGCTGCCTCCAATAGAGGTGCCTGACCATGAAGGCATGGAACTTTTTTTTAAGTTTTGAAGCTGCTTTTTGAAGCTGCTGCAGTTCTCAGATTCCGATGCCTATTTTATTCCAATTTAGGCCATGATACCAAAAAGCTTGCCGGTTCTACCCACCGAGACCCCAAAGGGATGGCTGGTTTGCAGCTGCCGCTACCCCCTGCAGTATGGATGGGACTCAGCGAACACTGCCAGCGAGGGTTCCTGGCACTGGAACGCAGCCATCAATACTATTAAATTGTTAGAGCAGTCCCTGGCACACGGTTAGTCTGTGACAACTCTCCCAATCGATCCCCGGGTACTGTTGGGAAGCTAGGCAGCCCAGGAAGTGCTTCTAATGAGTAGTTTGCATAAGGCTGTCCTGTCACTGGCAGTAAGAAGGATGGACAGAATGGATATGGCCTATCTTGTGCCAGCTGGCTTAAGTGCCACAGACCTTATCAATGGTCTTGAGCCCATTATATTTACTCCTGCGGATGTAGCCTGTGTAAGCCAGGTCCTGTATTTCCCGCAGTTTGGCTGACTCAGAACGTTTTCTCTCCTCTAAATGACAGCAGACTTCCATACAAGAAGAGACAACATTCACAACCCTGGGCTAGTGGACGATTTCTTTATATCACTTCAAGGGCAGAATGATCAAAGTCTAGGAGCTGAAATCCTAAATCTAGAGACTATAAAGAACAGTCTTCTGCTGCTGTTGAATCAACCAACTTTCTGCCTTCACCCTGGAAGGCAGCCCATTTCATTGTGAAGTTGGTCATGAGGAGGCTGCCCAGGTACAGTCAGCACTGCAGTACTGGCTTCTGGAAGAAGAGAACCACTGGCTGGTTTGCAGGCACACAGTCTTCCAAAGAGTATGCTTGCCTATAAGCAGTCTCCAGACCATGATCTTGCTGACAGGCCTACTCTACATCTGATCTGTGAACAGTCATCCAGCTGCCCAAAAGATAGACAGTCACGGGACCTGCTCACCGAGTAAGCAGCATGCCTGCCTACTGACGACCCACAGAAGGAAAAAAGTACCTCTGCTTTTTAAAGTTCTCGATGCTTGTGCTTAGCATTCAGATGCTGATAGTGAGTCATATGGGATATCCTTATGCTGCCTAAGACGGCATTTCTTTTTCAGCATAAATTTTTCAAGAATTGGTGCAAACGCACTGTGAGATTCTCAAATTCAGGCTATACTATCAAAACATGTTATCATTTATAAGCAATGGCTCTAAAAAACACTTGTGGCCCACTTGCCACCTCAAGATAAGAACCAGAGCTGGTAATGAAAGAGGAAGCTACTCTGCCGCTGAAACTACTGAGTTCTTATGTACACTGAAGCCATCCTCTTTCCTTTGGCACAGAGAGATCAGAGCAGGCCAGAAAATGTAATGCGCTCTATCAGCTAATGAGATATCAGCTAGGCCTTTTACTCGAAGTCTTAATTTGATGTGGAAAGGCAGATGCTGCAGCTGCAGCACTATAACTCTTAAGTGAAGTGATAGGAGTCAAGACTGAACATACATATAGCAGGCTCACTGCTGCACAGTCACTATACAACTGTTTATGGCCTGAAAGAAGTTTCTTAGAATGGGATTAACACACACACACACACACACCCCTTAGCTCCTCAGAAGTTAGGGGTCTGGTCTAAGTTAGTGTCCTCCTGTGGACAATAGTCTACAGTCAAGAGAGGTTTCACTTGCTTCCCTGGGGCATTTCTCTTCACTGTGCAAAATAATGTATCTCTGAAAATCTAAATATGGAATAATTCAGACGGGTGGTCTCTGGAGACTTCAGGGGATACTTCGAACACTATGAAAGGCACCTAAAAAAGTGAGACTATTCTCCTAAGACATTTCCTCCTGCTGGTTCAGTAGGATTTCCAAGTAGCTTTGCGTTGGTGTAGCACTGCAAAGTTGATTGAAGATAATTGTGGAACTGGCTCAATAATAGATGCATTGTCCAACTCAGAGCTTTCTTTAGCCTTGAATTTACACACAGAAAAAAGTTATAGCCAGAAATCTAGTTTGGGTTTTTTGTTGTGGTTTTTGTGGTTTTTTTTAAACTGTCTACCAAACATCAAGCTGGCCCTGTCTGTAATACTGATAAAATGTTTGGGAACTGTATCAAAGTTCTTCAGTTTTGGTTGCAGTGATGATTGATGGGATTTTAATCCTGTTGGCATTTGCATCAGGTAGGAAGTGGGGAAAGCCCTTAAAATGCTCGCTTGGCTTTAATACCCCTAACATCTGTTGAAGTTTTTGTTCTAGTTATTTATGTTCTCTGGCTGATTTCAGTGCTACAGGACTTCTTAATGGCTCATCTTTACTCTCCCCAGCAGCTGTCATTGCGCATTGCCTCTGAGAGTTGGAGGCTCACAGAGACGACTGAGCCAGGTGCATAAATATTATTTTATACTTATGTACAATACATTATATTGAAAACATATTCTGCATTTTCATAACCTGGAGCAGAGATTTTGGAAAGTATCATCTGTGATGTGATGTATATGTTTTTCTATGTAGATTTAAAAAGAAATTATCATACCTGTAGATGCCATGTGTGTGGCCAGTATTTTGGAAGTCCAGTTGCCATGTCAACCAACTGATAATCACTCAATTAACAGAACAGAATTACCAGCCCCGTCTCATTCCATCATATTTATATCTAGCAGGAGTAATGTGTAACCTGACAGTTAAATACCACTTTTCTTCTTTGAAGCGTGAAAACTCTTCTTTTTAAACCAATAGTGCAACTTGACTTCTTAAGAGTTTTGTAAGTTTATGTGATGTTTAAGGAAAAAATGTATTTCAAAATATTATTTTGTGGTTTTGAGGCCAATAAAGACCAACGTAAGAAGCATTTTCATAGTCCAGTCTTATGAATGTCCATTGGAATTTTCTCCAAAGCGTACACTCAGTTCATGTATTGGTTATGAGCCTCATTTAGACAATCAGCTCTGCTCTGCAATCACTTCAGAAAACGTTGCACTTGCTTTTATTAAATATAGATAGGAACCCTTATGTCTGTTACAATCAGCTGAAACAAGAGCATGCTTGAAACTGTAGGGCTCTTAGCATGAAAATTTCACCAGTCTTAGAAGACAGAACCAAAAAGAACACATTTTCTTGTTCTCACGTACACCATTTAAGTAAAAGAAGTCAAGATATCTTTCCTTTACTGTCTTAGCATGGCATAACAGAATGGAATTGGCGAAAACAGTGACTAATGTGTCTTATTTAACAAACCTACAAATTCGGCCTGGCATTTGTTCCAAATCCTAAATGTAGTGCCTCTCTTTCATAACCATCAAGGGAACATGGAACTGTACACCAGGTAAAACTATAAACCGAATAGTGCATTTGATCTTCTCATTCATGTATGCTTATTCTGAGGATCATGATGTTTACTTTAGAGATAGGACATTTTTAATAGCATTGTAGATTGATCTATTCATAGATTTTTATTGCAGAATCACAGAATTACAGAATTGTAGAGGTTGGAAGAGACCTTCAGAGATCATCTAGTCCAACCCCCTGCCAAAGCAGGTTCACCTAGAGCGGGTTGCACAGGAACGCGTCCAAGCAGGTTTTTAATAACTCTAGAGAAGGAGACTTCACAACCTCTCTGGGCAGCCTGTTCCAGTGCTCTGCCTCCCTCAAAGGAAAGAAGTTTTTCCTTATGTTCAGATGGAACTTCCTGTGTTCCAGTTTGTGCCCATTGCCCCTTGTCCTGTCACTGGGCACCACTCAAAAGAGGCTGGCCCCATCCTCTTGACATCAGCCCTTTAGGTATTCATAAGCATTGATGAGATCCTCTCTCAGCCTTCTCTTCTCCAGGCTGAACAGACCCAGGTCTCTTGGCCTTTCTTCATAAGGGAGATGCTCCATTCCCTTGATCATCTTTGTAGCCCTCCAGTGGACTCTCTCCAGCAGTTCCCTGTCCTTCTTGAACTGGGGAGCCCAGAACTGGACGCAGTACTCCAGGTGGGGCCTCACCAGGGCAGAGTGGAGGGGGAGGATGACCTCCCTCGACCTGCTGGCCATGCTCTTTTTAATGCATCCCAGGAGACCACTGGCCTTCTTGGCCACAAGGGAACATTCTTGTTCAAGTTCAGTAACTTGAAATCCTCTAAAAATAAGGCATAATTTCACACCAGGTGTTTTAAAATGAAATCTACCCCTCCAGGATAACCCAAAATACTCATTATATACCTCTATGATCTGCTGTCCCAGGTTCATGTTGCTTTTTGAGGCTGGGTTTCGTATCTTCCTCTCTGACTTCTTTCAATTAAAGCAAGCAGGTTTTTGTCCTGGCTGGGAAGGTGTGTTCATCTTTCATCTCTGCCTGAAGGAATTAAAACTTACATCTTGTAAACCCCACAAAAATGCTTTCTTCATCATCCTGGCTGTTTAGTGTTGACAAGAGTCAGGCGCTTCCTAGTATGCAGGGAAGAAGTCCAAGAACCTGTGAGCAGTCATGGCAAACAGTGAACCTACGCACTTTAGAAGCCTCAGGAGTCAGACTGAGAGTGCATGGAAGTCTTGGGGATCGCAGATTTGGCAATATATATGCATTGGAGCTTGGTAGCACTTAGGTGGTTAGCATTTGGGCGGTTAGCTTAGATGGAGCCCTAAGAAAACATACTTAAGAAAATGTAACCTGTTGGAACACTAAATTATCATCCTAAATCTGTGTGAGTTTTGATTAACTGCACTAAAGCTATTACAGATGTTTGTATAACTCAGTGTAAACTAACCAGAATAGACCCTTGCCTCATTTTCTGCATGCACAAAAAGGCAACAGCCTGTTTATTTATCTACCTCATATCTTGGTTAATATCTCCATTGTACTTTGAGCCTAGGTCTGTATTTGTGGGGGACTACGGTGGGTCCGTGGACCCCTTGACTGAGGGTATGGAGTCATAAATTAACCTTGCAGATATTAAAGTGTATCCGTGAGAAAGAAGGGAGTAAAGAACATCCTGGGAAGTAAAACAACTTTGAGGAACCAGCTAACTGCAAAACAAGAGACTGACAAGATAAGGAGCAGCTGTGCCGCTTGTGAAGATCAACCAATGATATATTGTTGTAACAATATGTAACCAATAGTAAAAAGACACGTGTTAAGAAAAGTATATAAAAAAGCATGTGTGGCAATAAACTCTCTCTCTTCTTTTTCTTACTGCTTGAAGACTGTCCTTGATGTCGCTTCTCCGTCTCGACCGCGACATGTATTAGTAAATTTAAGGGGAATATTCCTAAGCATCAAAATGAAATCGTCTATGACGTTAATTTGTCCTTGGTGTGTCTTTGGCCCATGCCAGCTATCCCACTCCCAGACTCATGGTGGAGTTAGTTACCTCATAAGAGGGATTAATGCAGAGTTTTTGATAATGTCCACTTCTCTTCCAAAGGAAGAGAGCTACATAAACCATATTATTGAACAACTCGCAGATGGTTCCATGGCAGCTGGTCTCCATGCCAGACATGACACATCTGGGTACATTTACCTTACTAGGAAAGACGCAGCCTGATGTTCCCAAGTGGAACTCAAAACAGAGGCTGCTCCTTCCTCATGGGATGATGACCAAAAATGACACAGAAATTGTCATTGTGAGCTAGGGGAGAATCCATCCAGGTGTTGACTTCCCGAACACCTCCGTCAGTTCCGCTGCTTTATCTACCTTTTCCCGAAGAGATCACTCTGGGTGAAGGACTACTTGAAATATAATCACAGAAAGAGAACACCAAGCTCTATACTAGCTGGCTCATTTTCCACCTTCCCTCTTTCCATTAGGTGATCCTGACATGCCAATATTTGGTATGACTAACTAGTAAATATCACCATAGGAAGTTATATCATGCAAAGGGCCATTCTTTCTCACTGCCGAACTGCTTGTTCAATCTATTTTTTCCCCTGAGACTTAAGGTGACTGGAATCAAGCCATGAAGCCAAAGAGGAAGAAGGATGCTGGACTCCTGACAAAGCGTTCTTGCTCAGTCTTGCCTCTGGGTGTCTTTCTTCATCATGTTGTGTATTTTTTCCCTATTTTTTTTTTAAGTAACTTCATAGTGCCAGCATAGGCTAAGATTTTTGTAAAAACAGACGCACACGCATGTTGTTTTCAAAGGAAAGATAAATGGGATAACAGAGGTAAAAATAACACGGTAGTACTGAGGGAATACAAGCGCATACCACAAGGGAGGCGCAGGGAGCGCTGCGAAAGGCAAAATCCCCCTTTTCCTGGTGCGTCCTGGATGACAGCTGGCACCGGCCCCGCCCGCGCG
>VXBO01011826.1:162135-197648 GCA_013400135.1 Rhinoptilus africanus | reverse complement strand
CGGGGGTTGCGCGGGGCTGAGCGCGGCTCCCCCGGCGGCGGGGTGCCGGTGCGGGCCGGGCGCCCCCCCCTCTCAGCGCATCCCTCCTGTGATGTTTCACCCCCACGAGTCTCCCCACCTCCCACCCAGCCCCGTCTTTCTTTTCCAGTGAAATACTCCCACAGCAGCGGATCCTGCCTCTCCATCTGCTCGTGCGCCCTCCAGGTCAGACTGCAATGAGCGGACTGAGGTCTCCTGGGCTGCTGGGGCTGGTGCTCTTGATGCTCTCGGCAGGATATTGCAAAGAGAAAACTGACTCCGCAGATTTGAAGGACAGGCAAAGTCTCTTAAATCTGATCATGGAGATCATTCAGGAACTGAAGAGGTACCACCTGGAGAAGGACAGTGGGGTGCAGTACTTCTCCAAGCACGACTATAACTTAGATCGAAGGGAAGTGGCCGACTATGGAGGATACCAGGATGAGCAGAGAGTTGGTAAGTCACAGTCGATGGCTTAGGAGACCGTTTCTTTTCTGTAGGGTGCCTTGGTGAATCAGACATCACATCGGGTTACTAATTTTATATCAAGAATTCACCGCTCAAAATACCTGCAGATTCTCTTTGGTATCAGAAACTGACACAGACGGCAAATTTGGAACAGAAAAACTTCATTCACATCTCAGAGACTTTCTCTCTGGATAATGTGCTCAACTGAAAGTCTGACTTCTTTTGTGCTGGCTTTGAACAAAACCTGTTAATAAGGGAGAGGACTGAAATAGGCTGAAATCAAAGAAATAAGGGATGAAAATGCTTTTTTTTTTCCTGGAAGTTTGCCACTTTCTAAAATGTGCTTGGTTTAACTGCTGCTTGGAAATGACCCTAGCAAGAAATCCCCTGCAGGACTTCAGTATGTCCTTATAGATCTCACCTCTACAAGTCTTCCCTGCAGCTCAGCTTCATTAAACTTTTCTCCCTACCTGTTAGTCCCTTTTGTACTCCAGAGTTAGCACCTCTGAAATACTGGGAACTGAAGCAGAGTACTTCCCTGTCCCTGTAGAAGCTATGACTACTTTGGGACAACCCCTGCCGTCCTCCTCCTGCTCATTTGAATGTCTCTTCTCTGACCCGTAGTGAAAGCCCAGGCTGGTTTGTCAGAGGCGCGGGGTCGTACAGAGCAGCGTGGAAGCAGAGGTACCCAGTCACGCAGTGATGGATAGAGACAGCTCAGTTTCTCTGCATCCAGCTGAAAGTTGATTTAGCTTCTCCTGCTGCCGTGTCTAATTTGCTGTTCACTGTCACTCCCAACCCTCTACAGCATTACTACTGCTCATTTTACCCCTCCTACTGAAAGTGACTTTCTGAGTATTTTCCAGCAGATGTCTACACTCACCTTTTTCCAAACTGGCTTTCATTTTGCTAGTATGCTATTTATTTTGCCTTTATTGATCTCATAAAGCTTCATTGTACCTTTTCTTCATTCTCATTCATATTCAAATATCCTCATGATTTGCGTTTGTTGGTGGTTGTCATGAAAATGTTACTTCTCCATCTGGGTGATTAATGAATATACAAAGGAAGACAATTTTGTTCCACTTAAGATCAGCATAGTGAGAACCTTTTGTGTTATAAATGGTGAAAAGTTAAGGAGGGCAGACTAAGCAGGGAACCCTGATCTGCACAACTCTAAATCTCCATGTGGAGCATGGGTACGGTTTTTGGCCTCCCTACGTCAGCATATTGGTGCAAAACGTCTGATTTGTGCTGAACAGTTATCTATGTAAATAATAAACCTACTTCAGAGCAGATTAGTTGGTTGTGGTGTCACTGGCTCCTAAGCAGGATTTTTCATTCTGTTATTATAATGGAGTTATTCCCAGCAACTCTGAAAAGGAGCTACTGCTTAGAGTCTTTCATGTCGGTTTTGGCATCACTTTCCCAGTGAGCTTGTCCCACGGGAAATTTCTGAGTGAAGCATGTGTGTTTTTAATGCTCTTCATGGCATAATTAGGTCAAATATGATAAGGTCAATTTTACTTACACTGACTAAAGTTAGAAGTAAATGAAGAATGACTTTCGAGAAGTGTCTAACCTCACAAGTGAATCAGATCTGGATGGAAATGCTCTTTGCTTTCTGTCTGATAAGAGGTGCCAGGGGAATGAAAAAGGTTGCTCAGGCATTTATGGTCAAATAAATAAAGCACCATGCAGTGTATCACACACAATCAGCACTGAGCTATCAGCATAGAGTTCGTAACGGAAAGCAATCAAAGATAGCTGTAAATCAGGAAGACACAAGCAAGGGTTAGGGCTAAAATGGATTTCAGTAAACCAGTTTCATTTTGCCATCTGCTGAACACAAAACGCAAGGCAGTAAACCACAAACGCAGGGAGCCAGAAGAGAGCAATTTGCTTGGGATCATTTCCTGCGAATTTTATTTACTGCTAGCGGGGGGGTGGAAAAGATTCCTGTAAGGAGATCAATCCAGTTTCAGGATTACAGCAGGACAGCGCTCGTACAAACGTATCTGTGACAGAAGAGTGGATACATTTGCATAAGAGAATTAGAAGACAGAAACCCAAATCGGAATATGTCTTTGGGTCTTTACCATTATCGGAATATGCCATTTCTGAGCAATCATGAACTAAAGTTTCTGGAAGAATTTAAATTTAGGTAAACTTGACAATGTAATTTATAGAGAGCTAAACTCTGACTCTTAGTTAATCGTCATCATTGTTAACGACTGCGCACCTAAGAGACATTACTTGTTTCATCATCACAGTGTGTTTCACAATGCATTCCGCAGTAAAACTTCTTATGTAAAACAAATGCTTGCGATTTGGCCTACTGTATGCCAAGGACTTTGGGCCTCTGTGCATCTGTCAAGGCATAGGGGTGATGTTTGCTGGGCAGAGGTTATTCTCGTTCCTCATACTATGCTTGGCAAGCCTAGCTCCGGTGCAGCAGAGTGACTGTTCTTTTTTCTGTCCAACAGAAATAGTTCCCAGAGATCTGAGGATGAAAGACAAGTTCTTGAAGCATTTAACAGGTATGTTGTAATTTTGCATTGGTATCCATCATTTCACGTACACACCATAAGCTGTACTACTCTTCCTGTGAGCTGCGCTGATTCATAACTTTTTTTTTTTAAATATTTCAGGTCCACTCTACTTTAGCCCAAAATGTAGTAAACACTTTCATCGGCTTTATCACAATACAAGGGACTGCACCATCCCAGCATGTAAGTGCCAAAACCAGACTTGCATAAAACAACAGAAAACACTAAAATTTACTAGCTCTATCAGGTACCAGTAGTGATACAATGGTAGAATACATTCCTATCAATGAAGAATTCGGAGTGCTCTATAATGTGCTAAGCATGCTTTACAGCGTTGCTAGATAAGCATCGGCATTACAGTGAGGAAAACAAAAACCACAACTTTTTCACTGCAAATACACTGTGTGGAACGGCTGTAAAGGCTGCTTCCTTAGGTACTGACGTATATCCCTCTTTGGTTCCAAACCAAAGGTGTTTGCTTTTCATAGGAACACATGACTCCTCTCACAAACCTCTCATACTTCATTTCTAGTGCTGCAAATCCAAGGTAGGAGCAGAGATCTAGGTGGGGCTATTTCCTTTTCATTGATTATTTATGTAGAATATATTTTGACTGTTCAGCTACCAGTCTACCAGTGGTGTGGACAGTGAATCTTTGCAACCCTTGTTTTCAGTGAATTACTAAAATGTAACTTCCTAAGGCTTAGTAAAAAAAAAAAGTGCCAATGGACACAAATAAGCAAATTCAGTTTCTGATACCTCATCAGCCTTAGCAGCACAGAGAATTAAAAAAAAACAAAATCAAACATTGACACTTAACAGTCAGTAGATGTGACTCCAGATTCCTACTGAGGTGGACCTGTTGAGTAAGCAGATGCTATTTTAGTACAGCCTTTTCAGAATGGAAGCACACTTTATTTTACTTGTCTGAGGTCACCCAGTTGGGGCAGTAGCGGAGCTGGGAATAGAAACAAGAGTTACAGATTCCAAGTTTCAAGTATTAATAAATATTTCAGCCCAATATATTTTAAAGGCATATTTGGTAAGAATTGCAGACTTCTTCCCTATTTGTAAGGCTTCAAATTAGGAAAACCTTCGAAAGATAAGGATTTTTAGATAATGGCTAACCAGATCACGTTCCATTTACGTGGATGGAGATGGAAGCTGTTCATAACTAGTCTGTTTTGAACAAGCAAATTACATTTTTCATAAAGATCACAACAGAAACATCATTTGACTCAGCACTAATGAGTACTCCAAGCTGTGAAGCTGAAAACTCGTTGGTATTACACGTTAGCCTTCTCCTCCTGACCGGTGACATACCCACCAACACAATGCCTGGATAATGGAGGATGATTTGTATGAATGGCAATTATAGCATATCCATGCTGTGAGTTAGGGACTGTTAACATTGCATCTCTAGGAAACATTAGATGTAGTTTCTCGTTAATGAAATAACACCGAACAAAAAGCAACATCAGTCACTGGACTGGACTGACTAACATCTCCTTAAAGTAGCTTGCTTCTAGGAAAATGAGGTAAAGAACCTGCTTCGATTCTTCATGCATAGTATGATGTTACCTTTTGATAATATCCTGATTTCAGGTAATACTGGTCATTCTATGTAGAAATGCAAAGGCCAAACAACAAAGAAATAAAGAGCATCTGTGATGCTGCAGCATGGGGGCAGTCAGTACAAAAGCATTTAGTTGGCATACCTTCTAGAACTTTGTACAGCATTGGCACCTAGAAAGTAATTTACTCTGTTCTCTGTTCATAACCAACTTGCACAAAATTCACTTTCAGTTTGCCATGTTAAAATCTTGATTTTGTAGTTTTGCATTGGTTCTGACCCTTATTATGAATGCACCAAAAAGCAGAAGGTACCTAAAATAAGAACTATTAACAAGAGGACCACTGTAGAAAAAACAGTTTTACTAGTTTTAAGATGAAACTCGATACAGTTATGAATGAATTTGTATGATGTGGTCACCTACTCAGGCTGGACTTAACATTCCTACGACAAGGAGATGTTACTTGCCTAATTTCACAGTTTTTCCAGGAAGAAAATTTTTTGGAGAGTTGCGTTACTTAAGTTGATAGACTTGTTCACTGAGGGCTGGCTGGATTTCAAAGATGGATGAGCGCTACTTATTCTTCCTCTAGTATGGAAATACTACAGCCACATGTTTAGATCCCATGTTTAAGCACAGACACAGATGTACACATTTTCACACATCCATACACTTGGAGAGCCTCCCAGCACATTCATGCCATTTGTTTAGATAGCACATATGCAGGAATCAGTTGCGCAGAGTTACACGTGCCATTAGACAAGACTCTCGGCTACAGACTCCATTTCTAAGTCTGAGGAGCTGAATTCTGTTGCAAATTAAGGCGTTCACTGAATTTTATGATGGCATTAATTTGCACACTGTTACCAATTTTGATTTTTAAAAGCAAAAGTGGGTGCTTTAGTAATCTATTTATGCTCTTTTTTCATGACAGACTATAAAAGATGTGCCAGGCTTCTTACTCGGTTGGCAGTAAGCCCAATGTGCATGGAGGGATAAAGGTAAGCTTTTTCATAGCAGTAATGACATTCTGCTGCATGGCAAAGCAGTGGATTTTGTGTTTTGTACATGAAAATTCATGGGCGTGTAGTAACAGTTGTCCTTTCGCTAAGGTATTCCCCTTTCAGAGTAACTTATTCCCCTTGAAGTAACTGGCTTAATCGGTGAAATATTGGTGATAAATAAAGGGTACCCCCTACTGGAAGTCATTATATAGAAGTCCATGTGCATCAGCTGTGAATTATTCATAGCAGCAGGCAGTTCGCAGATAGTGAATTTGTTGTTACAGAAAAAAAAAGCACAACAGCTGTAGCTTATTTTTCAAGAGTTGACTCAGTACACGATTGCCTGCATTGGCAGCAGCAGCCCTTTGACGTGTGCAGCTGTGGATCTATGGTGTACATTTTAGTATGAGTTAATACAGACATCGCTATACACATGAAAGCTTTATAAATGCAGATAGGTTCCAGGTGCTTTTATAGCAATTCAATTAAAATGTATTATTAGTAGCACTGATGAACTAACTTTAAACTACTGGGGTTTCCTGGGATTTTCATTGTGTTCACCTCTTATGTCTATGGATTTATTCCCTCCCTTTTTGCCTAGATGTACCTCTAATTCCCACAAATACTTTGGGCATTTCACCATGCATCAAAATAAAAACAAAAAAAACCCCAACCAAACAAAAACGTACTTCCAAACTATCGGTATTTCTAGAAAACTGACAACATAAGAATACAAAAGGACTAATTTATATTCTGTCCTCAGCCTTTACCTGAGACAAATAATGCGACCTCTGATAAAGGGCTAAATAATAACACATATGGATTTGTCAGTAAGAAATGCTGTCAAACCAAGATATTTTAACTCAGTGATAAAATATGCATCTTGTGAAGAGAATCATTGAGAAAAAGCAATAAATATCAAGCATCGTAGTTTATTTTTTTAAAGCACTGACACTATTTTGCATGGCAGTCTCACAAGCAAGGTAGGGAAACGTGATCAAGATACATTTAAAAATGGCTGGAAAATATACACAAGTTATTAGTTCTTCACTGCCAGACTGGAAGAATGTATTGAGCAGAGTCACACAGCTTCATTTTGGGTATGGTATTGTTCCATATTTTCATTAATAACTTGAGTGATAGAAGACAGTATATTTATGGATGGCAGTAGTGTAGGAGAAGCAACCATGATAGAGTACAATCTTGAAACTGAAAACAATCTTGGAAAATCAGCTGAATAGTCTAAAAATAGGATAAAATTTAAAGGAAAGAGCAGAAGTATGAAGTCATGCAGGAGTAATCAACTGCAGAAATACATGGCAAGTTGTGAATAACTAGTCAGATAGTTGCGTAGAAAACATAGGGGTTGTAGCGGATCACAAACTGAGCATGTCAACTATGTCACACTTGAAAACAGACAAAAACCATACTGGAATTTATAAATAGAAACATTGTTTATAAAGCACCTGAAATAATCACTGTTGCTGGAATACTGTATTTAATTAAGGACACCACAAAGATATATGTGTGCTTCTTTCAAGAGTCCAAAGAAAAGCAACATGGATGACCAGAGACCTAGAAAACTCAGTTTACAAGAACAGCTAAAAGGAATTATAATAGATTATTTAATCTAAAGAAAAGACAGCTGCACAAAACCACGACAGAGCTATTCAATGCTATCCAAAAAAAGTAGCTACAAGCCATTCGCTCTATCCAGTATAGATAAGTAAGACATAATTTGTTCAACACTGCAAGAAGAGAGGATTCCAGCTAGACATTAGAAAAGACTTTTCTAATAGCAAGGGCAGAAGTAATATATTAAATTATTAGATATAATTCAGCAGCCTAACTTTATGCTGAATTCCTCAACATTTCTTAAGTATTTTTTCCAACTGACTTCCTAAAATAAACCTAAACTAGCCCAGCTTCAACACAGAATGTTTCTAATGCCCAATAACTTATATTTCTTGTTGTCTTAATTTAAAACATGCAGCCATGGAGAGGAATTTTACCCATATATGGGGAATGGATGGGTTCAGGGATGGAATCGTGGAAACAGTTGCATGTAGTATTAGGGTAAATAAAAGGTAAATAGGTAAATCTTTTGATCTAACTAGGAGAAATGCCAAGGATTCAACCTGCCAATTGCAAAATCCAGAAAGCAAGGAACAAATTAGCTATTATGATATTCACCTGCAAAAGATAGGTGAATAATGTTATTGCCATACTAATAAGCAGATGCATCATAGTAGAGAATTCTTTTCTGCCTTTCCTTAGAAAGTTTTATCTGTACCTTTACACTCAATCACATAAACACAAACTCATCATATGAAGGAACAGTAACTGAAGTAGTTCACGTCTCAAGCTGGGAGTCTATTTTAAAAATTATCTCATTTTGCCAAACAACTCTCTTGCTCAACTGGGAGGCATGTTTCAATGTGAGTAACAAGCCGCCACTTCCGTTACTCTCCACACGGACAGAAATCATTAGGAGTATCAGCACTTTTAAACAGCCTCTACTAGTAGAACGGCAGGCTATTCTCTACCATATATTCCTTGAGATCCACAGCTGTCTCCATGAAATTAAACATCCTCCCTCCTCAAAGCTTTTCCACTGCATCAGCTCAATTTGGGTGTGTAAGACATCGCCTTTCATAGAAGAGGCTTTATTTGTTTTCATTTTATGAACTGCACTGGAGAAAAATGGGTTCTTGTTGTATTTTTCCACTTATCAAACCATCCTTTTTCTCCACAGTGTATAGTTATCATTAGTACAAGGTGTTTTCAAGAAGTTGCAAACTTTTGAACATAGTACCACTTATACATAGCAAAACAAGAATTCACAGCCATTTCTTACTTAAGATGGCTCTCTAGCGTCCCAAAAGTTTATTTAGGCAATAGGTAAACACTCCTGGTTTCTGCCATCAGGTTAGTATCCGCTCTGAAGCTGACTAAGGCCTGAATATTAGATAACAAAAATTTTTTATGTGATACTACTCTGCGAAGGTCTAAATTCACAAACAGAATTTAGCCATTTATATTAATTGTAATGAAAAAAACATTTTAAAAAAACTTTCTAAAATCCTGTATTATAAACTAGTAAAATAACACATTCTTAATTATTGACACATGCTTTTATTTTCTCCAATAAATTAGATTTCCTGTTTTACTCAGTAGCTGATTTTTCTTTCACTGGAGGCTTGTGAGTGGGCTGGGCTATAACTGAATTATTGCTTTTTGATACTTTGTCAAACTAGTGGTTTTGGTGCATTTTTCAGATCCATGGGCATCTGTCTATGTTTAGAGATCAATCTGGGGAGAAACAAAAAAAAAGGGACAGATTTTGTTTTTATTTGTACTTAAAATGCATTTTAGACTATCAGAGCTTTAAAGCACACAAGGCATTGAAACTCAGTGTTAAGAGCAAACAAGAAAATAAGATTCAAACCCAGGAATAAATAATCTGTGACTATCACAGGATATACCTAAGAGGGATGTGTGCGTGTGTGATACAATGTGCTTTATAGAGTCTTTATTTTTTCTCCTATGTACATGTTATTGCACGTATGTAACTGTGCCCCCCTCCTCTTTTTTTAGTGTATGCTCTCATTTTGCCTGTCCCACAGATACAAGCAGCGCAGGGGCCCAGTAGTAGCCCTCTTTCTTGTTGAGATCGCAGGAGTGAGGTCAGAGCAGCGTATTTGTATTACCCCATCACTCAATAGTCCTTTTTTTTTTCTCCAGTCAGAGACCCAGGCCACGGTTCCTGGTTGCCACTAGCACCATCTCTGACTAGTTCTATTCTGTAGCACCTTCTCCTCCTCGTGTTCAACACAGCTATGCTAGAGTCCTGTCCTTCAGCCTCGTTTTTCCTCCCAGTTTCCCAGTAGTTCCCCTACTCCGTGCTTGCTTTGCTCCACTCCATGCAGATACATCCAACAACCATCACGTTGTCCATATCTGCAGCAGATAAGGAATGTCAGGAACAAGATTCCTGAGGGCTTTACCTAAAGTTCCCAATTCAGATCTTGCGACAGATGGTGATGCATCTGAAAAAGAAAATCTGGCCTCTTTGACAGCGTTTGTCACAATCACTTTGGCTACAGTCATACCGATTTTACTGCTTTTGTCTGAAAAGTGCAGGTGCTACTGCTGGTGCCCTCCCTTTCCCATTACCTGCTCTTTTGCTATAGACCAACACTCATCTCATAACCTATGCTTCAGACCTCCTTGTACCACGAGGGGTAGTTCAAGGACGAAGGACTGCCTGATTACATAGTTTGGTTTTAGAGAATTCTTTCAATTACTGTACTGACAAGTATTTATGTATTTTTAAGTTTCTACAGTTATTTCAAATGAACAAAATAAAACTAATGATAGTTTTATACTAATAAATACAAGACTAGTGCAAGTAGCAGGAGTCTCAAGCTAAGCACAGAAAATGAGCTTTATATACTATAAAAAGTGTATTAAAAATAATCTACCAGTAGCTTGTTTCCTAGAGGAGCAGATATAATTAATATGTAAAAGAAAAGCAATAGAAACAGTATTTCTTGCTTGGAGCATATGATAGGGCAAGAATAAAACCACATACATAAGAAGGTCAAAGTTTCTTTATAAAATTCCTAATAAGCCATAGCACACTAATAGCTGGAATTTCCTTCAGAAGTCGGAAAAATCTGTGTAAACTCCTCAAGATGCATTGACCATACTACTCACATATGTTAAAAAAGCTGAAAATATAAGATAAGCTCGGAAACTTCAAATCCATAAAGAGAAAACTGAAATACCGCACTAAATACCTCATTCCTGTACACCATATTATATATCCACTATTTAAAACTATTCTGAAACCAAAATAATGACTGGGCTTTTAAGTTTTGCAACAATGGAAACAATAGCCCTTAATTGCTTTCTTACTTGCAGAGTTTCTTACTCAGACTAACACTGAGTGCACTCAAGAAATGTCAGACACTAATTTCGTAGCGAAGGTGGAATTAAGATGTGGGGTTTGGGTATCATTCAGTGAAGGCTGACCCTTTTTTCCTAGAAAGCATAGCTTGATCCATCCTATACAACTTCCCATGACAGGTTCAATCACCTCTGCTTGGTGACAGGAAGTAGTTCACAAGGTAACTAATTTAAGACATTTATCAGAACTATTGCGTTGAATTAAATAGGCAGCCACTGTACATGGTTACTACTGTGGCACAGCCCAATTTTATTACGAGGCAATTCAGAGTTTGCCTTACTGTGGGATCTCTGCGGCCAGCACCAGGAGTGACATGAACAACGTTATCGTCTTCAGTGCATGGATCTCTGTGACCTGATGCTGACATTAGAGCAGACTTCCACCTGGGTGTTCACACGAGTTCAGTTCAGCTATTGCTGGTTGGATTCGTGTTTTGGTTTAGTCTTTTTTTTTTTTCTTTGCATTAGCAAAGGAGAACTAAGAATCGAATGGAAGTGGAGAAAGAAGTTGTACAGCTACCTATGTTCTCAACAGACCGTAGCCAAATAGTATCCGGTATCTCCACTAAGACTACCTGTCATCCTTCAGCTAAATTCCCGTCTAATTTTCTCAGACTGATGCATATGACGTAGACTATGTGAAATAAAAAATACAACAGATTGACCAATGCTAAAAATCTTGGGCCTTTCAAAGGTTTCTGAAAACGCAGTTTAGCTGAGCACTGGCAATCTAAGACCCACAGCTTTTGATGCGATAACAATACAAAAGACAAAGAAGCATCCTATCCACTTGCAGTTTTGCACCCTCAGTGAGCTGCATATTCCCATTAGTATTAGTAATGAAAAGACTATTTATTAAATTCTCAGTGTTTAACTTGTCACTTGTACCACGCACTGATCAAACCAAAAGCATGTTCATCTGGTTTTAAACATCACAGCTTAAATAGGGTACAGTATGGGCACACATACTGAAAATAAGCTAGATGAGAATGCAAGACAAGGAAAATTTACGTCAGTTTCCCCTCTAAGGAAGGATATTTAAAAGAAAAAAAAAAGTATTTGTCCTATCTGCAAAGCCAGGAAAAAACTAAATTACATTAAGCTTTTCTGTAACATTATTACATTTCCTAATAGCTTTAAAAAAATAGCAAAACTAAATATGTTTAAATACTACTAACAAGTATTTGTGTATGCACCAATGGCTTGATTTCCAATGGATTATGTCAAGTCTGACTGACTTTGCATTCAAATGATCCTATTACAAATTATACTTAAGCAGTAGAAAATGTAGAGAACCTTAAAATATCAGAGCATTCCCATAGCTCATAGGGAAGACAGCTACATTTGTTCAGACAGATAATATGAACATTTTAACTGTGAAAAATGACATCAGAAGAAATCTGGTATCAGAGAACCATTGTTTTTTATCATCTCCCACATGGACTTTCGGTATCTGAGACACACGAGCTTCACCTGAATCTCTTCATGTAAAAGCAGTGTTTTCCACCCCTGCAGTTCCTATTGACTAATACAACACTGTGCATTTTTTACATCAGAATTAGGGCACACATGAAAGTGGGTAGACAGACTTGCAGCATTCAATGCTAGACAGGTGACATGTCTAGAAAATGCGATTGCAGAAAACAAACTCAGAAGTTACTGGCGCGAGGATGGATTTCTAGATACGTATATACAGAGATGGTTACATTCCATTTCCTCAGAAGGTGGAAACCTTCATTGTTCAACCTTTTCATTAACATACCTAGAGTGTCGACAATATACCTACATAAGCAATGTGGAAACTTACAGTTTTGTACCAGTGTTTTTGACAGCAGTGTCATAGAAATGGTTTTGATTTCATTCCAAGAAACTATTCCGGGAAGAGTTCCTAGAAGGGGCAGCAAGTTGAACCACTGCAGCTCCCAGTCAGTTTGTGTTGCCTCAGTGTTTGCGCATCCCAGGGGCTACATTTCTATGACCGAATCTCAGAAAAGTTATTTCTATTTGTTTCTTGTTTATATGAGTTTAAATTTCTTCACTAATGGGCCCAATGAAACATGAAATCCTTCCTAGATCCTTCAAACCCTACCCTGACAGATTTGTGTGACTGGACATCATCCTATCAGCACCTTCCTGACACCAAGACACGAAGACAGAATTTTGCAGTCTGTTAATACTGTCCTTGAGGTTCATTCACTTTTTGACTTCACAGCCGCACTCAAGGGAACAGGCTAAACATAACTATGAGCACACTTTGAATAGGTAGAACTGTATTTTCCAAATCTGTCTACCTAAAATGAATCCACACAAAAAGGGACACTTCCCAAAATTTCAGCCTCAATTAACAAACAAAACGGTAATTTAGCAGTCAGTCTGATATGAACTAAACTGAGCTAAATCAGAAATGCACTGTTAGATCTTTCCAAAGTTATTACTGAAATCTCCAGTTTTATTTACTATTTTCAACATGACAAGTACATTCTTGAACACATGTATGTGGGTATAAAAATGATGAAAGGCAATTTTCTTCTTTCTTTTAATCCACCAGATGTTATTACCATGAAAAGAAACACCAAGAACCAAGAGAAGTGCCTTGGAAACCAACAGGGAAATAGAACTTATTACCTTTATAACATATTCCATTGTGAACAAGAGATTTATTTTTGCAGATTGACAGATTACTTCCCATAATTCTTTTAACATGCGTTTTGTATGTTGTCAACGGTTTGCAGATTGACATTCTTTACAGTAGCATAACTGCCAGTAGTACTTAATGCTCCATACTTAAAAAACACACTTTACAACTGATGTGTAATGCTGCCAAAAATTATGTAAACACAAATATTTCACCAAGAGAATTGATGTTCTGTTGCTTAATTCTACAATTTTAAGGAATGTTTGTTTGTATATCTAGAACTACTAAAGGTCTGCTCCACAGTAGTTGTGGTCACTTGATATCCTTCATGCTTATGCAATTTTTTAAAAGTTTGGTTAAAACAGACTTGCATTGGGGTCACATTGCACCCTAGGAGTACAAACTGCATGACAAACAGGAACGTAATTCCAAGTAGACATATTTTTTGGGACAGTGGAGCATGGATTTTGTACACAAACACAAGCTGCCATTAATTTACTTTATATAATAAATGTATAAAACATTCCAGCGAACGTGCAATATGTAAATACTGTAAATAACAAGCGTAAGTAATAAAGTGTTTGGTATTAAGTTGTTCTCAGTTTGCTTTCTGTTCACTGAATCCAGATAAACAAGGTATCTCCCGGTAGCTACTATCATTTATCCACACTTAAACATCTTCCCAAAATAAGAGTTCACTGAAGTAAGGAAGCTACACCCACCTCAGAAAAATAATGTGAACACTCTCTATGGATTTGTGAGGACGGACAGATCTGTGTGTTCCAATCCTACAAATTGCCCTGACCACGAGGCTGCTCCAATTCTCTACAGCATTATCAATTTGAATCTTTTTTTATGACAGTTGTTTGGTTTTGTTTGGGTTTTGGGGTTTTTTTAAAAAAAAAAAATAATCTGCAGTCTGTTCATGGAACTGCATGGCAATATAGTCAGTAAATGTCCAAATTAATCATTTCAGTATAATAAAATTTTTAAGGAGTCAGTGAACGATTACACAAGAAACCTTGATAGACATTTCCCTTTCTTCCTTAAACGAGGTATTAAATCCAGTTGTCATAATGAAATGGCTCAAACAGGGAGAAAATTTTTACGTGTGATCTGTAGATGAAGCTCAGGTACTGGCATTTAGCTTCCATTTTATCCTCAATGCAAACCACAAAATGTAAAACCAAGACCAAACACATGCCTCCCCACCCTGAGAAATAGCTGGGAGATGGGATTCTTGAAATTCACATTTAAGAGTCTTCAGCATCTCGCTCTTTAGAAGAAAAAAATGGCAGAGGTACGAAATCCCGTCCTCGAACATGGCTTATTTAACAAGGGAGAAGTACATATTTTGTATTTGCCTTCAGTGATGACTAAATGCTAAAGTTTCATTTCTCAATGGAAGTAACACATGCATACTGAAAAACCGGTAAAAGAACACAGGATTCACTTAGCTCCTCATCCACAGTAAACACGGGTGGAACTCTCTGCTTCCCTGCGGTTCCACTGAGCAAAATCAGATCGCAGCGTATTACTTAACACGGGAGTCTGAATTAGTACACGTATTTCTTTTTGTAGTAGGAGACCTGAAACCTGGTTAGATAAAAACTTTATAGAAAATTTCCTTGTAAAAGAAAATAGTAATTTATTTAATGATTTAATAAATGAATATAAATAAATCAATCCCATGGAAGTCTTCTCTAGATTTAGCAGAAGTCAGCGTGCTTTGACAGAAGATACAACTAGACCACAGCAGACTTTTTTTTTTTTTAAATCAATCTTACGTATAGGCCTACTACCTAAACTAAAACAAGGCGTGGGGTGGGAGAGGGGGAAGGAGTCATCAGTTCTGTATTTTTTCATTCAACATTACCATTTTTCATGATTGGTATGTTAAACCTCTAAGAGCTTAGTCACCCGTACGATACACGAGTTGTGTATTAATCCTATGTTCACTGTTTCTCTTGGAACCCAAAGAGCGGTATCATGCAGCTGTCCTTCCTGAAGGCAATTCCTGTATTCTGGTATTGGACGAATTCTTTTAAAACACCATGGTGCTCTCCTTCACCTCCTCCAAAAGAAACCCACTGAGGATAACATCAATCAATCCGCTTTTTCCTCCTAGTAGAGCTGGTTAGTTACTTAGACAATAGATTACTTGCTGAAAATATACCCCAAGGCTGAAACTTTAAAAATCCAAACTGAATTTAAGTTTTGACTTAGTATCACTTTAGAGGAAGATTCCTAAGTCTAGTCAAGGTAAACAACCATACCCTTTTATCTCCTTTCTGTTACCCGGCAGCTCAAAGAAAAAGATTTAAGACTTTTAAAATCTTAACTTTAATATGTAGGTTCAATTCCTACTCAGCTATGAATGGGAAAGCACAAACCATCACAATCTCAATCTTCTGAGTTATTTTACTTTCACTGCAATATTTTAAATGGTTGTTCTGGCAGAGAGTAACATTAGATTACACTTAAATACTTCCACTTCTGAGCTTAGTGCACGAAATCACATTTACGATGGTTTCTCCATAACTGCTCATCATTTTCCCTGTTTTATTTTGTCAAAGGATTCATAAAAGAAACAGAGAATAATTTTTTCTAGAGTCAGTGCTTGATCTGACCTGAAATATTATATGTATTACTCTTTGTCCCTGAAGTGAAACAGCTATTAACTTGCAAATTCCTAGTTCGTTCTTTAAAAGTCAAAACTACTGGTAATGCAACAATGCACAAAGACCGCGATTTCTGTATTTAAGTGTTCCATCTACCACTTGCCTTTTTGTAAGCAGGTTCTTCAGTTTTACGTCTGACTGAAATTTTATCACAAAACAGAAGCCTCAGTAACACAAACACAGCCGTCCTACAGAAAGAGTCCCAGGAAACTTAATCCCCCCTGTGCAGTCTGCAGCACACCCAGAGTGACTCCAGGATTCCTCCCTCCCCAGGAATAACAGGATCCTCTATGGAAATGCATCCCTCTACGAGAAGGGAGACTAACAAATGCAGAGGCTACGCTTTAGAAGGCAGACAGAGGCAAAACCAAGACTAAATAAATAAGAAAGCAAATTTTATAGATCCATTTTTTATAGATAATGTGGTAATGGTAGCTCATACCAACGTTGGTATCATTCAAAATAGGAAAGTCACCGTGGTATTGGTTAAGCACTGATCTCAGTACATTTTTGTTACATAAGGCAGAAAAAAAAGATGACATTCAGACAAACAGGCATGGGTTTTTACAAAGCAACAAATTTTTCTACAAGAGCAGAACTTTCTACTTACTGGCCTTCTGTTAACTTTGTATGTATTACAGAGGGACTGACTTCAGGTTGAGCTATAAGAGAACGCTTTTGACAGGCTATCCTTTCTCCTGAGTAAATCTGAAAATATTGTCTGACACCCCCATAGGAACTCGCATTATAGCATGGATTATATTACTATATTGCATAGGTTTGAGTATTTTACTACTATGAGATACAAAATGTACATTTCACGTTTAGGCTTTTAAGATGACCTGTTTTGTCCTCAAAGTAACTGCTACGTTACATGTACTTGTATCAGTGTGGTAGGAACTGACCACAAGACCACAGGAAGACCAGAGAGAGAAGTCCTATTAACATCAATCACTACTTCCGAATCAAGTTCCCCTTAATTAGTGTAAAAATGTACTAGAACAAAAATGATTTCTTCTTTGAATAACTGAGCATTGAAACTGATATAAAGCCACTTTTTCACAGGCTCCTGATGACACTCGCAGAGGGTTTTGCTTGTTTAAGCTTTGAAATAGTGCTAAGAGCAACGCCTGCCCGGGGGCCTGGCAGGCTCAATACGAAACAGCTCCAGTCCAAAGGCTGCCTAATGACACTAGGATGACAGGCCTAAGTTATCATATGTGAACTATTATCTCGCAGACTCCCACTGAAAGTTCAAGTTAACTCACTAAGGGCACAACGAGAAGACCTCATTTTAGTTAGGACAGCACATAAAGAAGCAAGATGCTAGTTTTGCAGTGCTCGTGAGAAAGCACTGGAAGAGCTTACAGATAAAATTTATTCTGAATTATAGACTTTATTATTACATTGATGTGTGACAAAATGGTTGATCATCTAATCCAATTAAAGCTTTTCTACATTTTTAAATTAAATGACAGAAAAGCTGAAACATAAAATTAAAATGAAAAAGTTTTGAACCTACTGAGGAATAGTTTTGCCATTTAAATACATGAATCAAGTAAACCTTACATATTTCATGAGAACTTAATTACTTTTCTTTAAGAAATAAAATGATGAAACATTAATGGGGTTTCTCCAAAAATGCTTTACAGCACCTAACACACTGCTCGTAAACAGTTTCAAAGTCCTTTTCATTCCCCTAGAAAAGAACAGAGGAAAAAGAATGTAAGAATAGCAATATTGGTTCAAACAAAAAATTTTTGCAAAGTAGTTTGCTGCTGTAAGTAATGACAAATAACTGACGTTAGGGAAGAGTAAGAACAGTACAAGTACTTGGTGATAGTTTTTGTATGTGTCTCCCTAATTTGAACTACCTGCAGCTCAGGAATTTCCACAAACACTGTGACTTTGTACTCAACTGTCCTGGATGAACTTTCCTTCACATAAATCTTCCATTCACTTTTTGAGCCCTTGCAAGCCTTTTCTTTAATTTTCATTTACATTCACAGTAACCTGTCATGTTGAGTTTCAGTTTAATGAAGCACTGTGTGGAAAAAAAAAAAAAGCCAAGTCTTTTTGTTTTGAACCCGCTTCCCACTAATGCCGTTTGATATTCTCAACTTCTTGGGTAATGAACAGCAATTCTTTATTTAGCTTTTCTCGTGATGTCAAGATTTTATAGAACCCCACTGTACCTTCATCCGCTTCTCTTTCCTAAACGGAAGAATCTTAATCTAACTGATTGCTCCTGGCTAACATTATTCAACTTCTTTCACCTTCTCTGTCCATATCTTGGTCTTTATCTTTCCTAATTACATCCCCTTTGCAAGGGGGCTGACCAACCAGGGCTTCACGCAATATCAGAAATATAGCTGCATTGCATTATTTAAATTTAAATAACTGTTATAAGCATAGAGACATACTTTTCCTTTCCTATCCCAATAATTTATATTGTTTTGTGAACTAATTCTTAAAAAATTACATTAACACTTGGCTTTGTATAACATCATATTATATATCACATGTCAACTGTAGGATCTGGAAATATTATATACAATATGTACACAATTTTTAATCAAGTCACCCCAAGAATTTCTTACACATACATAGTATGGATCTTCAATTATAAGTTGTTTCTGTGGATCATAACTTCCAAGTAGTTCAATTTTGGCCTTGCAGTCTTTAACTTGGTTGCCTTTCCTTTTCAGATCTCTGTAAAAGAGAAAATAAAATTTTCCCATGAATTTTTCTTCAGAACATTTTTGGCATCAGCATGAGATGTTCATGACCATTTCTAGAGAACAGGAAAATAATATGCATCTGGACCCAATCAGTTCTGTGGAGTCTCTGTGCTGATGCTTGTTTTTGTTTGTTTCTTTTTATGTGTTTTTTTTTTAATTTAGTATAGGGGACATAAGCATAAACTTAATTCAGCACATAAACAAGCAGTCAGGCACTCGACCCAAGGCTTAACAGAACTTTGTAACAGTCAGTTCATCAACTTCTTCCTCAAATTAATCATTAGAACTTTCAATACCCATCTTTAGCTGCATTAAACAAAAATAATGAAAGTATCTAGATATTTTCCCAGAAGTATGAGTAAGCTTTTCCCATCTGTTCAAAACTGGTGTTTTAAATCGGTATGCTGCAAGTTGTCTCAACACTGCCTCTAACTCATGTGAAGTCCTACTACATTCAATTAACAGAAAACAGTAAATTGGTGAGCAAGACCTGTCCTCCCTTTGACATACTACAACATTTCATCAGTTGTCACATCCTTTCTTCTACACCGCCTCCCACTGATAAAACATACTGGTTTTTAGATGGCATTTTCCCTCTCTATTTACAAATGGCTGTCCATTATCCCAGATGCAGTTAGAATGTGCCTCTCGTCATCTTGAGATCACAAGCAGCTCAGTACGATGACTTTCACAATGCCGAACAGCCACAACATACTACATTCTTTCGATATTTCACATCTCCATACCAAATCATCATTTCACTTAGGCAGCATTAAAAAAGGGCAAAACCCCCTGTAAATACTTACAGTCATAAGCATAATCAGTTTTAAGAACTTAAATTATAATTATTAATGAATTCTGATTGAGAAATTAATTTCAGATCGTTTAGAAATAGCAATAAGACCATAACACTGTTTTTCCTTGAATAAAAATCAGGACTCCTCTCTCAACTAAGAAATTATTGCTTAAATTTACAGATTTGCAATAAATTCTCTAGCCTTTTATTACTAAAAAAAGTCTAACAATATCCTTCAAGGCTTCCGGCATACCACCTAATGAACAGGAGGGGACCAGGTGGCTCTGGTACTACGGAAAAGGGATGTCCCAAATCTTCCTTTTCCGATACAACAGGCACTCCGTCAACATCTGGAATCCGTTTGCCCTCCCAGTGCTACGAATAGGCGTGCCCAGGGAAAATCACAGAATTACAGAATTGTCTAGGTTGGAAGGGACCTTTCAGATCATCAAGCCCAACCATCAACCTAACACTGGCAAAACCCATCACTAAACCATGTCCCTAAGCACCACGTCTACCTGTCTTTTAAATCCCTCCAGGGATGATAATTCCACCACTTCCCTCGGCAGCCTGTTCCAAAAAAGCCTGGACTGCATAACCAAAGCAGTGGCACCTTGGAGGGATTTCACCAGGGCAATCATCAAAGTTGGTGGAGAAAATCCCCTCCCCAGCGCCAGCTTTGGGGGACCCATTTCCCCAGGTTGCCTCTAGCACTTTAGTCCTTCACACACTGCAATCATAGAGTCACAGAATTGTCAGGGTTGGAAGGGACCTTAAAGATCATCTAGTTCCAACCNGCACTCCGTCAACATCTGGAATCCGTTTGCCCTCCCAGTGCTACGAATAGGCATGCCCAGGGAAAATGGTTGAACTGGGTGCAAGTATAAGGTGAAAAATAAGTATAGCAGTAGCAATATCCCTGTTATAGTTGTGACATTTCTTCTGCTCTACAGTTCATATCATATATATTGGTAATACAGAAGTCCATTCCATTTAAGAATTCAAGTGAAAATAGAAGTAAGCCCAGTCGCATCTTTGCCTGACATGCTGCAATCAAGCCAAGTGCTATACATCCTTCATTCATGCAGGCTGTGCAAGAGAAGTCATTCAACACATTCTAGAAAATTCAACAAAACTATACTTATTTCAGTTAACTGGTGCTGCTTCTAAGTGTCTGTATGTGCAACTAACAGTTTTCTTTGGGTTTTGTTTTGCTGTTAGTTGTGGTGTTTTGGGGTTATTTATTTGGGTGTCTTTAAACGAACTTTACAAGCAATAATCCTTACAAGCACTTTGACACTTGTAGTTTATTAAAGCTCAGCCCCTTAACCCCAATCATCAATATGTATGTAATTAAGTAGAAATTTTGCCAATGATATCCAAATTTTCATACTACGCAGCTACTTCACCAAATCCTTCTAAAGCGTAAATTATCTCAAAGACAGACTTAATTAGAACATGTAACAAACAAGATTTCCCACAGCTAACAACTTTACTTATTCCAGAGCTCCCTCTATTTCTGTTAAAAAAGGAAAAAACAAAACAAAAAACCCCACATCATACTTAATCCCTTCCAAGTTTCCACAGTGTCTTTTACAGCTCATGCAATTAGAAAAGCACATCACTTTGATCAAGACAGTATGTCCTCGTTCTTAACTGTATCGGCACCAGCTGCACATCTACAGCACAAAGAATACTAAATTGCCATGTCCTTCATCCGCGAGTGGCATGTAACACACAAATAAACCACTGAGTTCTAGCTCATTAAACTTAGAAGTGAAGAACCCATCTATTAGGATATCATTCACATGTATGTACGGAAGAAACCCAAACCCAAAAAATCCAAGACAAGCTAAGCAGTAAAACATGACATCTGTCTTCAAAGTGACTTCTGAGACATCACTGCAAGTAACACATATGAATTTGTTCCATTTCTTCATACGTTACCTTAGATTGCTCTCATCCATACAAAGTATATAATCAAAGGTCTGAAAATCCTCCTTAGTAACCTAGAATTAAAAATATGTGCTTTAGCCTACACTGTGTTTGATTTATAAAAAGAGGGAAAAAAAGTATTTTTAAATTTTGTAGTTCTGATTTATTAAGAGAGAAACAGGTGGAAAGAATAAAACTGAGTACTTTCAACTTTTACAGTAACTTAAAGCATTTTAAATATACTTTGCCATGACTATTTATCCACTTCTGCAAGTTTTCCACAAAAACCCCAAGTTAGCTATTTTACTAATACCTTTTTTGTTTTAAAAACGATCTCATGCATCAACTTAGAACACCGCTACAAATGACATTTCTAATGTTTTCCAATTACTAAAACTAAAGCAGGTTTCCAGTCATGGAAGCCATGCAATAAGAATGCAGACAAATTACTTGATTGATAGGAAAACAAAAACGTAGGTAACCTGGAATCAGTTGCAATACTTTCAATCTAGAAATTTGTCACTACACAGAACGAGATACCAAGTGAAGTTCAAAGCCGAAGTACGATGGTATAAGTTATAATCTCTTAAAGACAAATGCATTCACAGTATTTTAGGCCATATAAGTTCACAAAATTTATGGTATGATGTGGAAAAAATTAGGGATCTAATGTACATCTTCCTAGCATGATACCACCTGTTCTTTTTCTTTCCTGTAGCTTGCCCGTAACATGAATGTTAACTAAATTCAGGGATCCAAGTTCAGAGTCAGGTAGGAAAACATTGCAGATAAACAACTAACTTCAGTATTAATGTTACCTGTATTGGAATAAGGATGGCTGCAGATTTTTACCAGTATAATTATATTTTTGTTTACATTGAAGCTTTATTTTTAGGGTAAAATCTTGCTAGACCATACCCACAGTGTACAGCGTCCTAGTATAAGATAGTTGAACCAAGTATCCATAATGAGGATGAAAAAATGGAATAAAACCTATAATGAGTTCACATTAAGACTGCATTTCATGCATAGTCTTATGTGTAGTATCATAACCAAGAAACCTGGAAAGTTCATTCAGTACAGGTTTTTTCTGGCAGGCGTCTCTGGGAAGTACGGGCTACAGAAATAAGTAAGCAAGTGAACAAGACAAAATGGCAAAACACATTATCCTGTGAGTCAGAGTTTTAACTTGTAAAAATTATTTACATATTAAAAAAAGTTTTAGATAGCAAAAACCCCCACTTATTTTCTGTGCAAACAGCAAATAGATACTGATGAAGCTCCCATAACAGGGAGTAAGAAGAGACCTACAGAAATTATCAGGAGACTAAAGCCATAAATGAAACATTCCACACAAGGAGAACTGAAGCAGGGTGGGGGGAAGCATTTGAAAAGAAAGGGTTAATGGTGAAAACAAATGCAGACTTGTTTATTTTCACTGTAAAAATATTTGCTGTATTCATGCAGTGCCTTTGACCTACGAAAATATTTTTGCAGTGGAAATAGCTCTGTTTTCCTGGCAACTCTAAGCAGTACCTCTACAAGCTGCTTCTGATTGCTCTACACAGCTGAACACTGGCCCCTATGAAGATACGTGGGCATAGATTTCTTTGTAGTACAGACATATGCAAGCATGAAATAAAAAACAGTGAAAAGTGAAACACACCTGTCACACTTCCCACTCTCTCTGTGTACTTGACAACTTGATAGTTACTACCCTATGAACCACCACTAACACAGTTGGAAACGCAGCCAAAAAACCCCAAGATTGCTGGTTGGCTTGTGGTCTTAAGCCCTGCAGTAATATCAGATACAAAAAGCCTAGTGGAGCAAACTCCAGTGAACTGAAGATATTCCTCAAACCTATGAAAACTTGTATTTTGGGGGAAGAAACTGACGACACAGTAGAAATGGAGAGCTCAAGCAGTCAATGCTCAAGCAGTCTGTGGATGGAACTTCACAGATAACAGTAACTTACACGTATGATCATTATTAAAGACTATCAATGGAGAAATGCATCGTCATTCTAATTTATTTGTTAAACACTTCCCTTTGTTTACAGAAGGGAAATCTTGTCTCTGTCTAAAAACGAAAGAGATTGACAGTAGTCCTCAAATTTGTCCAGCTGTGAAGCAGCATTTAATACAACCTTCCTCTAATCTCAATTTCATATTTAAGGCAAATGCACAGCATGAGTCATACAGAAATTCTGGCCTCAGCATGAATAAAAGGGAAACTGATTAACAGCTATCTGTTTTGTGCATGAAGGCTATGAGCTTACAGAATTTCAATGGGTGCATAAACATGCAGCAACCTACCATCAAATACAATGTTAACAAACTATTTTTATATATAAATTATACATTTATTTTTATACTTCACTTTTCACTTAAAATTCACTTAAGACATCACTGTATACGATGGTAAGATGCAACCAATTTAAGATTCTCTCTTACATAAATCATTCTTGTAGCATTTATGTCAGTTTTGAATAAAAAAAGATACAATCCATGATTATCATAATTATGCACAAAATTACATGAAAGAAAGTGCCTTTCACTGGGTGGGTAACAGTTTTCCACAGGAGTGAAGAGGATAATTGCATGAGGTAGTCATCTTATGACAGCATTTCAAAGGCAACAGAAGACAAATCCCTCCTCTCTATTTCTGCAGCTTCTGTATTAAATCTTTCTTAATCTGCTCTGGAACAAGTCATACACAAAATTCTATCCTTGAGTTTGTCTCTGATAATGAAACAAACACACTTCCACTTGTACTAACCTGACCACTCTGAAAAGTCCTGTTCTACATTATTGAGTCCCTCTGTTTCCAGAAGTACTGTGAGACCGTATCAGGTCCACAGTTCAGAGAACCAGCAGAGATCATTTGACAGAAGTTGGAAAAAAAAATATTGGAGTTACATAGTTAACATCAGTACAAAATCAACAGTTATTTGTATTACAGGGACTTGAAAATTTTCTTTATAAAAGCGCCTGCTTGTACTGGGATGTTTTAGACAAATTTTCATCCTGTCAAGACTTTCATTGTATTGTCTCATTCTTGTTAATTTTCTCTCCCTGTGTAAGTAACATTGTAGGCTCTTCCGCTTTAAAAATCTTTTTTTGACAGAACGTATAAGGAAATGTCTTCATTAAAGTGGTTTTATTCCCTCTCTGCCAAAGGAGGATAAATAGATTTGTTTCAAGGCAGAGAATCAACTGGTTTTGGATGCTTTGCTTTAGCTTAACTGCTCAGAAACCACTCTAGTAATACCCAAGAACAGTTCTCAAGTATCCAAGGCTTATATTTTAAGAATACAGACATGTTACACTACTGTGACTGAAAACTGACTGATTAGTTTCAGTACCATTTAGCTTGTATAATGATAAATAATGCTGTTTGTAAGCACTGATAAATAGTAAGTCCAGAACTTGTAACAGGAAAAGATCATAACAGACTTCTAGTAATTATTCTAAAAGTAAAACATTGAAAATTTGAAATGATGTTGTGCTCAGTCCTGTTTGTCTTATTATATAATGGAGATGAGCATCAGGAGAGGTCAGCAGAGGGCAACTGACTAATTGAGGGAATTTATTTTAAAAAGTTAAAAAACTAAACATGTAGTCTTTGAAAGTGAAGAAAGTAAGTATGACCTCAGTGAGGTCTAGTAAAATTCTGAAGGGAGCATAAATGCAAGACAGTAACAAGACTACTTGATCTTTTTGCCAGTACAAGAACTAGTGGCATAAACTCAGGCTAAGTAAAGGTCAAGCCCTAAAGGAGTATCTTCTATCCAGAGAATAGTTAACTGAAGTAAGTTATGTGCATTTATTTGAGTGTCTGAATGATTTAAGTAGATGCAGACACATTTATTTCCAATCTCTGTGGAATACAACATGGAAATAAATGTCCTTTTGTTAACGAAAACCGAGATGAATTTCAGGAAAACTTAAGAGGATTTCACCAAGTGACAAACCTTTGACTTAAGAATGCTTCAAGGATAGGTTTTTCTATGAAGTTACTACCAACTGTGCTACTAGTCTTAGGTTTGAGTGCCTTCGTTCTTATTTAGCACTCTAAATGTTTTAAGAGATCCTCATGCAAGAGCAGAAGCTTTTTGGGATGGGTGAACAGGTATTACAATCTCTTGCTGAAAGAAGCATCACAGATTACTAGAGTAAGTCCATTTTTAAAAAGTATTAAAAAAATGTTTCAGAAAAATGCCCAAAATACTAAATATTTGAAGACAGGATTTTTCTATAATGCAAAAACTGCTCCAATGCTTCCTCGGTATACTTCCAATGAGGCTGAATAACAAGAAACTCACTAACCTCAACTAGAAGAGTTTGGCCACTTTGGAGTCCTTTGAAAAACTGCACACAGTATTTATGACTTGATGCTTAACCATGCATTGGTCAAATTACTTCTGCGATTGTAATGGTTAGGGGTAAACAAAGCATGGGTATGAATAAGAAAGAAAATATACTCTCTTCTACCTGCCGTGCTTTATGTGCTGTCTCAATGCCATGATTTCTTAGACAGCTTAAAGCCCTTGCATCTGGGGAGCGCCCCACGTTCCAGTCTGAAACAGCAGCACTGTCTGTCATCCACTGTAACAACAAAACAAATACATACACATATTTAAAGAAAATTAAAGTACAGTACCTGCCTGGCAATATGATTCATGGTAATGCCATGCTTCTTCATGCAAGTCTGTCCTCGATAGTCAGGAGGGCTTCCTATTTCATAGGTAGATGTCGCTGCACTGTCTATCCTCCACTACAGAAAAACAAATTTATATTTTTATGTTTCCTTTCTCACTGCTCGTATTTCTACTGTCTGGCTATAAAACAGTTATTTCTGAGGCAGGAACAGAAATAAATAGCTTACCTTATTTTCAAGTTTTTCATCAGTTACAAGTTTTCTGAAAACTGCTTCAGCTATTGGAGAGCGACAAATGTTTCCTAT
The DNA here is from genome assembly GCA_013400135.1 of Rhinoptilus africanus. NCBI lineage: Eukaryota > Metazoa > Chordata > Aves > Charadriiformes > Glareolidae > Rhinoptilus > Rhinoptilus africanus. The sequence continues at coordinate 171,308 of VXBO01011826.1, read as the reverse complement.
AGAAACAGGAGATTAAAGTGCAATTTCAGATGATTAAAAGCAAACAAATCAATAATTGCGTGGATTTGTCAGCACAGATCAGATTAAAGATTTTTATTTACTTAGGTAAAATGTGGATTGCTTATGTTATTATAACCCAAGAGATTCTGCAAGGGTGGAAACCCACGAGTCCTGCACCTGGGTTGGGGCAATCTCCAGTATCCAGCTGAGGGATGAAGGGATTGAGAGCAGCCCTGCCGAGAAGGATCTGGGGATAGCGGTCAGTGAAAAACTGGGTATGAGCTGGCAGTGTGCACTCTCAACCCAGAAAGCCAACCGTATCCTGGGCTGCATCAAAAGAAGCATGGCCAGCAGGTCAAGGGAAGTGATTCTGTCCCTCCACTCCGCTTTCAATACCCCACTTGGAGTTCTGTGTCCAGCTCTGGGGTCCCCAGCACAGGAAGGACATGGACTTGCTGGGGCACGTCCAGAGGAGGTCCACGAAGATGATCATGGCATGGAACACCTCTGAGTAAGAACTGAGCTTGTGCAGCTTGGAGAAAAGAAGGACTGGGGAGATCTTATTGTGGCCTTTCTATATATAAAGGGGGCTGTAGTGACAAGGGACAATGGTTTTAAAGTGAAAGAGGGCAGATTTATATTGGACATAAGGAAGAAATTTTTTTTACTATGAGGGTGGTGAGACACTGGAACAGGTTGCCCAAAGAGGTGGTAGGTGCCCCATCACTAGAAGCGTTCAAGGTCAGGCTGCATGGGGCTTTGAGCAACCTAATCTAGCAAAAGATGTCCCTGCCCATGGCAGAGGGGTTGGACTTGATGATCTTTGAAGGTCTCTTCCCACATAAATCATTCTATGATTCTATACTATCCATCAGTCTCTTGAAATGCGTATCATTACATGAAAAGATATAACTTATAGGAGGAATATTGTAAAAGCACACTGCTCTTTCCTTTTGCTCCACAAACAATTTGTGATCACAGAAGACCAGACAAAACTACAGAATTTAAATGGCAGTAAATAATCTGTATCTTCAAATCTTCCTACATACTGGCAAATTTCAACTAACGTTTACTGGAGAAGCATGAATACTTGCCTGAAGTATTTACATTACTACCTACCTGTTAACAAAAACTTTTGGACAATTCCAAACTCCCCAAAATCAAATCAATTATACAAGCTTGAAAACCACCTCAGGAAAATAAATTTTCTAAATGTTTTTGGTCAAAATATGGAGGATTAAGAATAAAACATCACTGATGGCAAAGCTGAAGTGCTGTCAATCAGCCAACAAACAGTTAAAGTACTTAGTTAGAAATACATAATCAGTCTTCCCTTCCAATGGCCTCCAATTGCACTAGCCACTTGGTCACACCTTATTTTCAGTAAAAACCTATTTCAACAATGAAATAGAGCCCTGTTAAAAATTGGAAAGAATGGATCTGCATCATTTTTGCTCCACTGCTGAAGCTGTAACTAAGTTAATCATCTAAGGCAGAACTCTCAAACATGCATGCAAAAATACATATTCTTTGAAAAAGAATGAAATGTCTCAACAACAATAAAAAGCCTATTCAACTATTACTTTAACTCCTTCTACCTTTTCATCCTTCAGAAATTTTGAGTACTAGATAGATATTCATAGTATTTGATACGTCACTCAAATGCACAATACATCATAGAAACAATCTTCACTTTGCATCAAAGAGAACATACGACTTTGCTCATCGCTGACTTTTGAGCAGATAAGTATAAAATATCACAAATGGCAACACTCATTTCTATACTTTTAAATACATCACTCTTCTACTACTGATTAAATTCTTTCCAAATCTCAAACAGTAAAAAAATGAAATGGCCATGAACAGAGCTAAATTTCTGGAAGCAAAAAGAAATTTTCAAATCAGGGACTAAGACTCATTTTCATGCCTATATTTTCAAAGAAAATATCAAGGTAGATGTTTCACTGCTAAAGAAGAAGAAGCTGCTCTGACCTGGGCATTTAATCACTTGCTGTCAATCACCCCAAGTATGAAAAAGAAAAAAAAACAAAGTGGGAAGCAAACCACTGAAGTAATACAAATTTGCTATCAAAGTTTTAGAGAACATCAATTCACTAAATGGGCAAAAGGAACTGGCTAAACATTGAGAAACTGTTCTTGCTGAAACATTAAGCGAATTTTGACGGCAGTAGATGTTGTTCCAGGAGAAAGCATACCATTTCCTTTGCTTGAACTAGTTTATTCCAAGCAGAGACACTAAATCAGTCTTGGAATAAAAATAAAACAGGAAAAAGTTAGTTTTATTTATAAAGTAAGTGAGAAAACAGGTTAGTACTTACGCATTATAAAAATGTTACAGAATATGGTAATAAATTAGAAAGTAAACCTCACTTCTTTCATTGAGTAAATGAATTAAGCATTAAGCAATAAAATTTTAATAGGAAAGAGAAGGAACATGGTAACATGGAACCTCTATAATCAATGAGCCCAATCCTTTGCTGTTGCAGGCATATACAACATCACTTCTCTTACACACACATCAAGCTCTCTTTTAAAAAGCATCATCTATCTTAAAAGGCTATTCCAGCTACTTATTTCCTGTAACAGCCTGAAAATTTCCAATTCCCCCTTAATAATTACTCTTGGAAGTCTATGCTCATCTGATTTTGGTTAACATCACTATCTTAAAAACCTTTCTTTCCTTCAACAGATACAGAACCCTTGTCAAGCAGAGCTGTGCTAAACTAAAACCAAGTTCTCTGTCTCCTCATGAAATTAGCTGACCCTTAATCACTCCAGTTAAACTAACTCTTCACTTGTTCTAATTCAAATTTATTTTTCTTGAATTCTGACAAATAAAACCACAGACTATACAGCAGCAAAAGTTTTTACTAACTTTTTTTATTAAAAAAATATTTACTTAGCTTTTTTGAAAATAACCTTTTAGAACTTCCACAATCACATATGACTCCTTCACGAGTATCAAATTTGCGATCATAATCCCCTACTTCTCATTTGTCCATTCCCTCTCTTCCTCTGTTGCTTCACACAGGTGACCTTAAGTCTTCTTTCTAAAGTATTGAATTCTGTTTCCATTACAACAGCTGTTGAGGCCATCCGCTTCTTCCTGTACAGTATTTTTCCTCCATGTGAACGATCCCACACCATTGTGCATGAACAGTAAGTTTCATTACTACACTCAAAATCTCAGTAGTAAACAATGATTAATACTTTGAGTCCTACTAATTCATCAGTTAGCTCCCAGAGTTTCAAAATGGTACTTTTGAAATAAATCCTTCACGGCTTTTTCTATTTATTTAACCTTCTGCTTTACCTGGATTGAATGACTTGTTCCAAATTTTCACTCGTCTATATCCTGCTCACTACTTAAAATCAAAGCCATAAATATCATCTTTGATGATACCATATCAAATATCATAATGAATGGCACCATGATCACGGACTGATTAAATATATTAACTATCACTTCTAGCAATAACTAAAAAACGCAGTTATGTTATCTTCGAAACAAACCATAACCTAGTTTATGGCTTAAAAATTAATGCCTTCTGTGATGACACATTCCAGGTAGTACCAGAGGCATTAACACTATTACAGAACTGCAGTCACCATTCAAATCTGTTCTTGGGGACTATGGACAGACTCACAGGACCGAGTCAATAGAAGCTCTTTTCTCCACATGTTCTGCAATACTATTTTCATCCTAACCAACTCTGTTTCGCCATGCTACTCCTTGCAACTGTTATCATTCATCTCTTATCTCACTGACACATGCAAACTTCAATACTTGTGGTCCAGTCATCATCCCTTTCCCACTATAATTTATATCCATTTCATATCCAGTTTTACATCCCACATGTGTCTTTCTAGGCTTTGTCGACATTCCTCACAGATGCACAGCATTTCCTAAGTTATGGATCGACAGCCATAAGTAGGGAACAAAGGGGGAAAAAAAAGATTCACAGGGAGATTTTCTTACTCCTTGGACTTAATCATATTTTCCTTAAATGTTATCCACACTTTATCTCTGTTACCTATCCTCCACTGGTATTCCTTTCTCCTTTGTTGTATTTCTGACTCGTCTGATCATTCCCTTTTTATGTAGAAGATACAAGTATTAAAATTCTCATGATCTCCACCTTCTCCCTTCATTTTTAAAATTTCATGCTTTTTAAGTTGTAGTGACATTTTCAATCATAGAAAAATAGAACCCAAGGTGCCCAGATAGAGTCTGCCCATTGACATAAATCCTACATACATCTCAAAACACTACAATTCAAGGATAAGAGACTTGAATTTCAATCACAGAATCAGTACTGGAACGATTTATTGATTGCTTCCACAGAGTCATGCTTTCTCACTTATCTTCTAGGGACAAGGATTCCACCGACAGTTATCCAAGCCAATGCTTAATTTTTTGAGCTCTTACTCCAGTCTGCATTAATCTTTGACCAATTCTCATACAGAAAAGGAAGTGTTACTTCTACTGACAGGAAAGACAACTTGAAACCATTTCACACTCAGGTCCATAGCTCATCTCTAGGTAAAGCTGATCTAATCATCTCTTCTCTCAACCGTTTGTGTAATCTTCACTGCTCCTTATTCAGCTCTCTAACTCCTTCAGACCTTCCCAAATGCAAACAGATGCTTTTCCTTCGTTTTTCTATCTGCTGTTTGTAACAGAAATTTTACTAGCATTCATCCTCTTACTTTTGAAAACCTGCTTTTAACTCTCTTTCCATGCATAGTCAGTTCATCTGAGTGACTGCAATACTGCTTCGCAGGATGATTTGCATCATCCATCAGGTCCCCTTCATAAGCAAATGTTTAGAACTTACTGCTCACTCTGTTTCCTTCTGTAGTCCAATTCCTGTCTGTCTGAACTTCATCATGATTCCCAGTTCCTCTCAGTTAAGTCTATCTTGTCACACCTGGCATTCAATTAGCTTTGCAAGACACCATTCAAGGCTCCAATTACAGTCCAAATTCCCCAGCCTTTCCATTCACAATCAAATTCATTGAATACTTACGCTCTTTCAGATAAACTTTTAAGTATATAGCTACCTAAATGACATCATCTAACTCCCATACATCCTCTCCACTTCTAACACACAGTGGGATTTCTCTCAGAAATTGAATATTAGCATGTGTATGCATGTGTATGTATATATATATTTATCTAAGCGTAACTCAATTCTGGCTCAAGATATCTAAATGGGGATGCCTACAGGAGGACTAGGTTTCAAAGTCCCTAGCCAATCAAGGCTTAGTCAATGTAATCGATGTCAATAGCAATATGACTTGCCAGGATTCACAATGGTCAAACCATCAGCTAATTTGCTAAAAGTTCACATTTTAAAAATCTTGCCCTGAAGCAAGATTAATTATACTGAGTTATCAACTACTGCAACATAATGCTTTTCTCAGCAACCTAAAGGTTCCCCAGTAAAAGTAAGTTTTCAACACGTAAGGATCCACTCACAACAACCAGACTCTCTACGTTTTTAAGCATACATCTTGATCTTATTTTCCAATTCCAAGATCGCTTTTACAACCGTACTATCAACTCTCTAGTATTTCTGCATCATTCTGAAAGTTTAAATAAGGCACTGTATTCTTCAGATATCTTAACAATGCTGCACAAAACAAAGGTATTTTCCTTACATTTATCTAACATGCTCTTCCTTATCCTAAAAAAAAATATTATTTCTTTTTGTCAGCTTGCTAAGAACCTTCATTACAGCAGCTGTTTTCCATGCCTTCTTCACTGTCTCATACAACCTACTGCTTTTCCATTCTGCAGCTATAAATGGCATTTTGTCCCATGAAACCTTGTATCTGGCTGTATCTAAATGCATATAATGGATTGTGACAACTGAACTAGGAAACTCAAATCTCTCTGTAACTGCAACCTAGTTTCTTCACACCCAGTAAAGTAATTGTTATTTTAGAAATTATTTTATGCAGTCTAGAACTCTGATGGCAATACTTACACTCAGTGGTTCACAACCAGCATTGATTTTCAAAGGACCTAGCCAAAACCTGTTTGTTTACTGTTCACCTGTCTTACAACTATTCCTCCATACGCAGAGGAGCCCAGTAAGCCAGTATCTGGTCTAAGATGTCCATGCAGCTTGTTACCTTATAGTGGACAAGTCATCAGAGAGAAAGAGGCCGATTTACGTAACATAGCATCATAAGTAGTTCATTTCTGAAGCTCTACCATTAATTAGATGACCTACTTGAGTGCAAAAAGAGAAAACTGCATTTTGGTTCATGTCCCATTTTAATTATTTCTCTGCCTTAAATGAAAAAAAAAAATCTTTCCCAGTGCCTTTTCATATACTGTAATTACATAATGTTCCTGGGTGCTTCATTTATTTCTCAGTGATGAGGAACCCTTCTCATTAACTTAGTGATGCAAATGAACTTGATCGTATTTTGTTGTGTGATGAATATCTGCTTATCTCATCACAACCAAAGAGTATAGTCAACAGGTATTTCAGTAATAGGTTTCTTTCAAAATAACACAGAAAGAAAATGCAATTTTTCATGAAGGCTTGCACTTCTGGGGTTTGTACTTCAGATCTCACTGAATGTAGCAAACTTCACAATTAACACGCTTCATTAACCAGCACAGAACACTACAGATAAACGTTTCAGAAATCTGTTTAGTACTCTTTTCAGCAATAACAAAAGGTATTATTTCTAATAAAATTAAGGATGGAAAAAATCTATTAAGGCATAAGTATCACTCTTCAAGACTAACCAAAAAAATTAAACAAACTTTAAGCAGGAAGAGGAAACAAGTTGCCTTCAAAACTTAAGTGAAGAGAGTATATATTTGACTGGGAAAAATAAGTGCCTGTCACATCAATTAGATTTTATGTCACATGTCACATACTATTATGGTTATTTTTTTATAACCCTGTAGCATAGAAAAAAAAATTTAAAAGGTATTTACAACATTTAAAAAAATCCATCCCATTAACATTGGTCCTAACTTGTTCACTCTTTACTCAATCTTAGTATTAATAATTTCACTCCATACCTAAATCATTGTATTATCTTCCACTAATAACAGTTCCTCAGAGACTCGGCTGGACAGGAATCTGTTACAGTGCAAATCACCATCATGGGCTTCAGACCCATATGTATGAGTGGTTTTGTAAAGATTACTAATGCCTTTAGAATATGTTGTTTGGAGAGAAGGATGCATATTAGTTCGGTGGTTTTATACATAAATTCTGTCTACGCCACTGGCTCCCTAACACATGGCAACTGATAATCCCTTACTAAAAAATGTTTTTCCTAAATTAGTATTAGGAGCTGATTTTACTTTAAGGTAAACATCAGATCATATTTCACAGAACTAAACTCTTGTTTTGCTATTCAATTAATCTGCATTTCTCCTGTTACAACAGAAAAGCAGATAGCAACAAACCCAACAAACCAACAACATATTAACCAATGGTTTTGTAACAAAACTGGCAAAATGCCAGGGATTCACAGGGATCAACTCCCAGAACATAGGTAAGATTATAAAGGCTAGGCAGCAGATAATGTTAAAGGCCCTCCTAGAAGAGAACAAAGAGCCACATAGCTTGTTATTCCCAAAAGTGAGCAGAAGCAGATGTTTAGAGAAAGTATGCACAAAATGGGGCACAGCCCTGTAATCCATGTAGTCAAGTTTGCAATTTGTTGGTTTTGAACATGCAGAAGATCATATTGCTTATCAGTAATACATTGTCTTAAGCTTCAAGAAAGCATCCAAATCCTTTCTAACCCCATTTATATCCATTTTCCATGACTTCTTGTGACATGAGATTCAAGACTTAAACACATAGAATACTTTAAAAAAAAAAACCAAACAGAAGCTTCCCAATTCTTCATTTAGGTAGCCCTTCAAAAAAAACGTATTTTCATTCCTTTCCATGATGGCCATAATTTCATAGATAACAAACACTTCCACCAAGTCCTCTTCCTTACTTAAAGCCCTAACACCTTTTCCCTCTTAGAATCATAGAATCAGCAAGGTTGGAAGGGACCTTTAAGATCATCAAGTCCAACCATTAACCCACCCTGACAAAAAAACACTTCTAAACCATGTCCTTAAGTACCACCGTCTACCCTTTTCTTAAACACCTCCAGGGATGGTGAATCCACCACCTCCCTGGGCAGCTTATTCCAATGGTTAATAACCCTTTCAGTGTAAAAATGTTTCCTGATATCCAATCTAAACCTGCCCTGACATAACTTGAACCCGTTTCCTCTTGTCCTATCCCTTGTCACCAGGGAGAAGAGGTCAGCCCCCATTTCTCTAAAACCTCCTTTCAGGGAGTTGTAGAGGGTGATGAGGTCTCCCCTCAGCCTCCTCTTCTCCAGGCTGAACAACCGCAGTTCCCTCAGTCGTTCCTCCTAAGGTTCCTCTTCTTACAGAGGCCACTCCACTGACACCAGCCGTTTTCCCCCTCCCTGTTTCCACCGGTGCTCGGACCAGCAGCGGCCTCCAGGAGCCATGGCGGCGTCCAGGGAGGGCCAGGACCCCGGTTGGGAGGGTCCCTCTTCCCCCTTGGCTGCTCTGGAACCTGAGCACCGGGCAGCCCGTTTCAGAATGCTGCTGACGAACACGCTGAGCTCAGGGCTGCCCTTCAGGAGTTCATACCCTTGAGCGATTTATGCCCACTGAGGAGCTGCTCTTCCCCACAGCCAACCTTCGCCTTTCTCAATGCTGGGTTTCAGGTGTCACTTCCTACTGATTACCCCAACTTATCACAGAAACAGGGAAGGGGACGGATACTGCTTTCTGCGTTCCTTCTCGGCCACCGCTCCGGCCCTGGCCGAGGAGGCAGAGCCCCCCTCGGCCTGCGGTCAGTGGGTCGGGCCTACCCGCAGCCCCGCCGGCCGGCGCCGCTCCCCGGCAGCGNAAGCGAAGCGGGGGAGTCCCGGCCCGGGCAGGAGTGAGTATCCCCGCGGGGGGCAGGTGGGCTCCACAGCGGGGGAACGGGCGAGGGGCATCCCCCGCTGAGGGGGCGGCCGCTCCGTCCTGCCCGCCGCCTCCTCCTGGCGGGCGGGCGGCCGTCTGTGGGGCGGGCATGGCGGGGGCGAGGAAGCCGCCCGCCCGCCTCCCCTGTGGGTGCAGAAGGCACCGG
>VXBO01011826.1:135297-162126 GCA_013400135.1 Rhinoptilus africanus | reverse complement strand
GGTGCAGAAGGCACCGGGAGGGCGCAGGGAGCCAGGAGGCCGGTTAGCCCTCGGCGGGCGGCTGGGGTTGCTGCCCAGCGGGTCTCCGCCGCCCTCAGCCGGTCAGGATCCCGACGTAAACTGAGTTTACGCTGCTTTTACACGCGTAGTTTTCCCAGTAACTTTTCCTTCTTGCCCAGCGTTGCGAGAATAGCGCATCCTCCAAGTCGGAATTTAAGACGCGTCGAATATGGCATTGGCCTCGCCAGGATGCTGGGGAAGTTGAGCACGTGCGCTCTTCGTTTTCCAGAAATACTCGAGTATTTTTTTTCTTCTTGTGTGTGTCTGGCTTCATCTGTTGCGATACCCCATGCACAAAGCCTGGCTGGGTTTTGTAAGGCTGGCCGGCGGCCCTGCAATGGCGGGGTGTGGCCGGGACTGGATTCCTTTGCTGCTTCTCAGACTTGTTTGCTTTGTTATTCCCTCAAAAATTGGCACTTTGGAAGTTAAATAAAAATGCCAGATTCTAAATTTTGTGCCACATCTGTGACTTTGGAATGAAAGTGATGACTAGTTAGGCTTTTCAGGTTATAACGATTATATGTAACACACTTTCTGTGTAATGGGATACATTTCCTTTTATGCAGTTTCATGTGCTGGCCTGCATACATCACTTTTATTGTAAATGCTGGTTTATGACTGCATTTTTTTATATTTCATTATTTTGCTTTGCAGGGGAAATGACAGCTAATCAGAAACATCGATTCTCTATCCAGCATTCCTCTTCTCGTGCGCTTCAGCACTCTGCTGTCACATGGGTCTGCTTGCAGGGGCCAGGATTGCAAGGTGGTGGAGCCAGGGGGGTCTGTGGCACTGCTCAGTTATCAGATGTGGCCTCAGTGATGGAGTGAGGGGCCAGATGAGTCGGTTGGCTAATTCTTTTTGCCATGTTATATCATCCGGGCAGTGTAGAGTGCCTTCATTCCTGCTTTCTATCAACTGGAGTGCCTTGAGGTGTCAATATAGGAAATAGATTCACCACCTTTCTCCATCTGTGGGTCGGGGAAAAGTGAGGCTGTATATTGAAGTTGTCTTGGACGTTCCACAGTTCATATAAAACTCGGTGTTTGTATTTGTGTGTGTAACATGTAGGTGTGCCTAGCTCTAACCTTGAGATCAAGTATTTCATGTTTCTGTGTCTTGGGGAGGGGAGTGTGGAGGATGGTTATCTTAAACCTCATTCAGGATTCTCAGCTCTCAGTAGTGGGAGAGAGTCACAGTCTGTACCTTCTTCAGTTAATGTCAGCTTCATACCTTTGAAATGAACTGTAACTGAATTCACAAAACAAGTTCTTGTATCATGGTTTCTCATTACTAAGAATTACTACTTCTGATGTGATAAGGTCCCTATATTTTTTTAAAAAATCCATTACATTGTTGTAAAAGAGCAAGGCTGCTATGAAGAATAGGCTGTATGACTTAGTGGGACACAAATGCTATTGCGACAAAGACAATCTAAGAGCTTAGGTAGAGCTCTTCAAGCGCTTGATTAGTAGTTATCACTTAATAAGTATGCACTTTTTTAGTGTTTATTCTTTGAATAAATGTTTCTTGTATGATAAATTAATTCATTGTGGGAATTAGTATCTGACAGGGACATGTATGAAATGGGGAAATGTGAGAGTCAGAATGTTGGTAACGTTTTTACTGATAGAAGTGTTAAATATTTTCTGTGTTTTGTTAAGGTACCCAAATATTTTTTTCATGTAGGTTATTATTGTAGCATATGAGGATACTGGGTAGTGCACACTGGAGTTGTAGTCTGTCACATTTTTGTTCTCTCTGTGTTTATGTCCCCAGTGAGAAAATAAACAAGAAGTTTTTTAGGATTTTTTTTTTCTGAAAAGCACAGCTTTGCTGTACTTAAAGATTTTTGTATAAAGGTTAATGTATTTGTTTACCTGCTTGGATTGCCTTAAAGTGTATTCTTTGTGATTAAAATAGAGTTAGCAAGCCAAAGTTGGGATTCCTTTGGGGATTTTTTCCTTACCCCCATGTCCAAATTTCACATATCATACCAACTCTTGTATTAACATGAGGAGAATTGAATTCCTAGCTCTGACTTAGCTTCGGTCACGCTGCTTATCTTGCTTGGTGGGCAGCACCCAACCCCTTTGGTACCAACTGTTTACACATCAAACATATTACAATAAGTGTATATGAAAGACTAGCTCAAAGATTTTTGAGTAGACAGTTTCCCAAGGCTTGGCTGGCAGAGTGCATAGGTGTGGTGGCGTGTTTTGAGCAAAAGCCTGCAATTCTCGGACAAGTTCTTGGAAGAGTTCACTTGTTAGTCTCAGACAACCCCCAGGGTGACTCCGTCTTTGGTGCTTGTTGTAGGGCCTACCACTGTCTCTGTATTCTTGAAAATGCTGTTTTCTGACTATCTTTATACAAACTGAGTGATTTTTTTTTCCCGTGCCTGTTGTGTTTATCCTCTCTCCTAGTGCAAGGGCTACAACTCAGCTGTAGAACTGTGGACTTGGGATTTTAGCATTCTTGTAATTGCTGAAAGTTACAGGGATTTTTAAAGACTTCTAGCTACAGGTGTTACACTGCTCTGCCTTCCATGCAGCTGAGCATATGTCTGATGTGCTTTTTGGAACAAATCCACTGATTCAGCTGTGCCTCAAGCGGTTAGCGACTATCTTCACGTGCCACAGTTCCTTAGAAATAAGAAGACATCGTCTAGTTGAAATATCTTGCATGTACAGAGGGAACACATCTTTCTTTAAAGTGTCTTGTTAGTTGTGTCAGTATTATTTTAACCTCCTATGTGCCAGCTCTCATCAGAAAGTTCATCCTTCTAGGATATGAGAGGAAATTCAGCATCTCTAATTAGAATTTCCTCCAACCTGACTTCAGTACAAAAACTGCTATGAACATCAAATGCTTTTGATAATATGTGTTTTTCGTTTTAAATTCCTTGACTTTTCTCAAGGAAATAGCCAATTCAAAGTGGGACTGAGGACTGATATCCCCTTAAGTTACCAAGTGATACTCTTCATGTTTGGATTAGTTAAGTCCTTTCCTCTTTGTTGAGAAAACTAATAAAAAATATGCACACAGTGAAACTGTAGGCATGGAGGTTTTCCATGTTGTAGCGTTTTTGAGCACTAACAAAATGGATATTCCATATGAAAAAAATTGAGATCCCTTTTTCTAAAAATACATACATAGTTGGTAGCAAAATCTGGGAAGGCAGCTTGTCAACACTAGCAGCTGACCAAAAACCTTGTGTGCTTTTGGACACTATACATGACAGTACTCACACTGACATAGCTAACAGGCATAAGTACTTTTATCACATTTCATACAATTTAATTTATTCAGATAGCCTGTGCAGAGGCTGAGGTTATTTTTGGACGTGTTATTTTATGTAATTACTGCGTTTGAAATAAATTTTGCTTTGCTTTCAGAAAGGTTATCAGCTAGCATCTCAGTTCATATCTCTGTAGGCTTGAGTTTACAAAACCCGGTGCTTAGAGGACAATAGCCTAAAAACTTGACCAAGAAGGATAAGTTTTCTTCTTTAAAAAAAGTCATAGCAGAATACCCTGTATCAAAGTTAGTCTGCAAAGAGCAGTTTGCCTTGGAACACCATCTAATAGTAAAAGTAGTACAAGTGCAGGTTGAGGATGGGGCAGTTTCTCTCTCTGGGTTCAAAGTTACCACAGTTACATATTTCCAATAATACTGAAGTTATCTCCAGAGGTAGTTTGATTTCCTTAACTCATAGTAATACATTAAAAAGGAAAAACAAAAAAAAAAACCCAAAACAAACAAACCCCCACGGAAAACAAAGGCTTACAGAGACAAGAACGAAGGAAGGAGTCTGCTGTCTGTCTCCATTACTTCCTTTCTATCAATGGAAAGGCTTCTGTGTTTGAAGTGGTTCTTTTTTCAATAAAGACTTGTGATTCTATAGGTTTTGATTTAATTTCATACTGTGTATTTGCATACCAAAATCCAAATGTAGATGACTGCGTTTCTCATCATTGTTGTCTGACTTCTTAGCTGTCTTGGAGTAAGCATACAGATGCAATCAAAAGTTCTACACAGGTTTTCGGAAGTACTAATCTTTAAGATGGCATTTGTCATTCCCTCCCCCCCCCCCTCCCCAGATTACTGTGATTTAAATATATATATATATATATATGTAATTTTGGAAATGTAAGCTTCATAAATTCAAGATTTTTTTCTTTTAATAGTCCTCTCCCCAATTCAATTAAAAAAATCTTCAAAATTCTGTACATATTTAAGCTTTATGTAGTGATAGAAATGTCTGCAAGACATTCCATTCCTTGGGGGAAAATTGTTGGGCTATTTTCCTTTTAGAAAAGGTGCTGTCTTCTGTTATGACATTCCTTTTTCATATTTGAGTTCTTGAAGGCTGAATTTAGTTGTAACTTCAGTATGCTCATGAGGGTTTTCCTGTGTACAAGCTGTCATCAACAGCTAACTTTAGCAGGTTATTGCAGGTGAAACAAGATAAAACAGGCTGGTTTTAACATGGATTAGAGTGGGAGTGTTTAATTTTCAGCTTTACTTCTAAGCACTGTTTCACTTCTTTCCAGTGCAGTGTTTGGGAAGAAAAATCTGATTGTTCTTATATTTCCATCTGTCTTATGTGAACATTAAAATACTTCCAGCTCCTTGTTTTTGGCATGTTCTGTGGACTTTCTCCTCTGTTCCCCTCCGCCACCCCTACCAGCTTAATGCAGTACCATCCAGTAAACTTCTTGTTACCCAGGGTGGGAGTGGAGGAGAGAGTAGTTACATTAATTCAAAGTACAAAAACTTGTAAGGTTGTGAAAGCACACATTAGTCTTCCAGTGCAGCTCAGCTTAGTTCCTGCTGTAGTGCTTGTACCCTGCCATAACTCTTACTGTCTCTAACTACTCTAGCACTAACTACTCACACCAAGCTTGTTGAGGAGCTGTATTGCGTGAAAGGTAGTAAAATTTCAAGAATCCGGGTGATGAGGAGCATGGTAGAAATAAATGAGATTAATGTAAGTCTTCACTGTACAGAGAGACCCTGTTTTCTCCTTTTTGACTTTGCTTCCTTTGCCACACACTGATGTATTTTCTGTTGTCTTCTGACTCACTTGCTGTTTTCAAGGTGCCTGTGGCAGAATTGTAAAACATAGACAATTGTCACAAACCTGTGTTAATAATTGCTACTTCTTCATTCCCGGCTACTGCTTTCGGAGACTCCTTTTTGCCATACCATTAGTGCACGTTCTGAAGCTTTCATGATCAGAGTGCCTGTTCTAAAGCTTTTCTCTTTCATGCTTCTTGGAGTCTCAAGGAAACAATATCTACTTGTGGCTGTTGCCTCCAAAACTAGGAGTAAGGAACTCGCGCTCTGACAACAGAAATCTGCTGGGTTTCAACTAACAGGGAGTGGTTATTTTTTTCCATCCTTTTCCTCCAGGTTCCTTTTCAACTTCTGCCACTGTTTCCTTGACATTTCACTGACGTGGCTGCTTTGCTGTCTGCCACTGGCTTCAGTGCTGGAAGTAGTAAATGGAGGAAGACTGATGGAGACATGTTTAACATAGCCTGCTGCTTGTTATGCACTGCTCTATAGTGCTTCACTTTTTCTTGTGGTTGGACAAAATGCTTATGGTGCACATCTTGCATGCTGTTCTAGGAACAGGAGAGGTGCCTGAGGACTAGAGGAAAGGCAATGTCACTTCAGTTTTCAAAAAGGGCAAGAAGGAGGAGCCAGGAAACTACAGGGCGGTCAGCCTCACCTCCATCCCTGCAAAGGTGATGGAACAGCTCATTCTGGATGTTATCTCTAAGCATGCGGAGGAAGAGAAGGTTATTGGAAATTATCAAGATGGATTCACCAAGGGGAAATCATGCTTGACCTGTCTGATAGCTTTCTATGATGGCATGACTGGCTGGTTAGATGAGAGGAGAGCAGTGGATATTGTCTGCCTTGAGGCTTTTGACACTGTGGACAGGAAGATGGATTGAGAACCAGCTGAATGGCAGAGCTCAGAGAATTGTGATCGGCAGCGGAGGCCTTTAGCTAGCGGTGTTCCCCAGGGGTCAGTACTAGGTCCAGTCTTGTTCAGTATATTCAACAGTGACCTGGATGAGGGGACAGACTGTACCCTCAGCAGGTGTGATGATGATAAAAAACTGGGAGGAGTGGCTGACACACCAGAAGGCTCTGCCACCACTGAGTGAGACCTGGACAGGCTGGAGAGTTGGGCAGAGAGGAACCTAATGAAGTTCAGCAAGGGCAAGTGTAGTGTCCTGCACCTGGGGAGGTATAACCCATGCACCAGTATAGGTTAGGGGCTGACCTGCTAGAAAGCAACTCTGCAGAGAGGGACCTAGGAGTCTTGGTGGACAATAAGTTGACCATGAGGCAGAAGTGTGCCCTTGTGGCCACCAAGAAGGCCAGTGATCTGCCGGGATGCATTAAAAAGAGCATGGCCAGCAGGTTGAGGGCCGCTTTGCTCTGGTGAGGCTACACCTGGAGTACTGTGTCCAATTCTGGGCTCCCCAGTTCAAGAAGGACAGGGAACTACTGGAGAGAGTCCACTGGAGGGCTACAAAGATGATCAAGGGAATGGAGCATCTCTCTTATGAAGAAAGGCTGAGAGACCTGGGTCTGTTCAGCCTGGAGAAGAGAAGGCTGAGAGCGGATCTCATCAATGCTTATGAATACCTAAAGGGCTGATGTCAAGAGGATGGGGCCAGCCTCTTTTGAGTGGTGCCCAGTGACAGGACAAGGGGCAATGGGCACAAACTGGAACACAGGAAGTTCCATCTGAACATAAGGAAAAACTTCTTTCCTTTGAGCGTGGCAGAGCACTGGAACAGGCTGCCCAGAGAGGTTGTGAAGTCTCCTTCTCTAGAGTTATTAAAAACCTGCTTGGACGTGTTCCTGTGCAACCTGCTTTAGGTGAACTTGCTTTGGCGGAGGGATGATCTCTAGAGGTCCCTTCCAACACCCGCCATTCTGTGATTCTTTGAATTCCAAGTATCAGATGAATCCCAGGCCTGGAGCTGGCTACCACAGTACCATGATGTTACATGTTTGTGAAACCAAAATTACATTAATCTCTTTAATTGTAATGCTGAATTGAAATATCTTGTTCAGACTCCTTTCCAGCACTGCTCTTTCTTGCTTTTCGGGTTTCTCTTTCCCATTAGATGTTCTTTAACGTTTCTTGACTATGCTCGTTCTCATGTTTATGACTGTTCTTAATCATAACTTTGAATGTTCTCTGTTCATACAAGCTTTTTAGGTCTGATGTTGCTGCTGTAACCACGGTTATTTCCAAATTAGCTATGCTTTAATGTATTCTTATACTGTTTCTGAGCTTTTTAGTGAACTGAAAGTGAAGACTGAATTACTGTCTGAGGTTCCTAGAACATATTTGCCATTGTTTTTTCTTCTTTTTGGTAACCAAAAAAACTCCAAACCACCTTCCACCAGATACTTCAAAGCTCACACACAGGTGGACAACATATGTATGAAATCTGCATGTAAGGCTTTGTCTCCACTTTATCGTCGATCTCCTTTGAAACTGTACTTTTGATGTTAAGGTTCTCATAATGCCACCATGCTTTATTTCATCTGTTCATATTCAGCAGAATTTGGATTGTATCAGAATTAGTTATAACTTTTAAGTAGAAAGGCTTTATTTATTCTTTATTACGCCTTGCTCAGATAATTTCACCAAACGTTCAGCCAACACATTATTATTGTTAGTCAGAATGTAAATTATGGTCTGACGCACTTGCCTCATCGGCTTACAAATTAAGCAGTTAATCAATTTTGCTGTGATATTCCCCCTTGAGCTTTGTGTTGCTGACTCACGTATGCTCAATATCTTCTCCTTTCAACAACAAGCAGGAGTGCAAATGAAGCTTGCTCCCAGCTGAGCATTCGCTGGTCATGGCATTCCAAATCCATCAGTCAGTATATCCTCCTGGTAGATATTATTGTCTTATTGCTCCTGGTTACCTCTTCCCGAGCATTACTTGAATACAAAGCAGACAATTATATATGCATACTTTAAAAGCTAATAGTGAAGACAGTGCTACAGGATTATTCCTTATGTCATTGAAGGGGTAAACTGAGCATGGAACTTCTGCTTATTTCATAAAGTATTTTTATTAAAAAGCAGATATTTCTGTAACATCTGTTCAATAGACTTGCAATATTAAATCAATTTTTAAGAACAGAATTCTACAGTTCAAATTCTAAGGTAAGCTTGAGGGAGAGGAGGACAATTTGACAGGTGAACAGAAGTTTAGGCCATTTTTGATGTCACAGAAATATCACTTATGGTTTTGTCTGTTTATACAGTGATTAAAGTTAGAAGAAACAAGATTTTGTCTCTAACCTTTGTAATCTTTGGTAATTTTATTTCTATCGTATTTTGTGACAGACACCACCATTTAATGGTGCAAGCTTCCATGTACTTCTGGGGTTTTTTAAGAAAAAAAAGGTAAATAACTAGTTTTGAATTGTCTTTGACATATTTGTGTGATTTTCCACTTACTAGGGTTTTTTTTACTGAAAAAGCATAATGTTCTTTGCCTTTGGACAAAGTTTTACGAAACTGATTAAAATAAAATGTAATAGTAAGAGTGAGGTCACACCCTTGTTATATAGCTAATCATTACATTTTAGTGTTGATTTTTGTCTGTGTCCTTATTTAATCTTAAATTCTGTCAACGGAATCTTCAGTGTGGCATGGCCTAGGAGGGAGAGTCAAACCTCCCCCTTTCCGCAGTGATAAAAATACTAGATTTCTTTTGCTATTGCTTTAGCGATCTTTGCAAAATGGGACTCCAGCCAGGCTTTATCAAGCATCATATTATACATAATTAAGGTCAGAGTGTGGGCTTGTTGTTTGTGGTTTTGATTTCTTTTAAACAAGTCATCAGTTCCTCAAGATCCCTGTAGGCATCCTGCCAGTTCCTTAGTATCTATGTAACATTATGGAAGTAAATAAAGGAACTCAAAACGAGACACTATGGAAAGAATCATACGGTAGCCACTTGAGTAAGTGTGTTGGTTTTCAGCAATAAAGGTGTTTAATCAACTGGCTTGTTGATCCCAGTCTTTGTTATTAAAATCTTTCTGTGCCATACCAATTCAAGTCACTTCCATTTTTGTACCTGCTGCTGTCTAAATTAAAATCTGGATGTAAGTAATCTTGCTTGCAACCCTTCTCTACAAGGTGCAGCTTTGAGGTCTTCAGTTGGCAGCGTGTTCCACCTCTGCCTTTCTTCCTTCCCTCTTCCTCCCTCTGTATCTCTACTGTGCTTTAGAAATACCACCCGTTCGTTCCTTAGCCTGCTTCTGAAAGTGCACAAATCTGGCTCCATGCAAAGTAACTGGCAGAATGGTGGTGTCAAAACCTCCTGCTTTTTCTTAGTCCAGAAAAATAATCCTGCGTTGCTTCGGTCTATGGCAGGAAGGGAAAAAGCAAGGGAGTGCATTCCTGCCGATACCCAGGGGATGCAGAAGCAATATTGATGTAGGAAACAAATAATACAGGGAGAAAGTGAAGTTTCTGTTGTTATTTTGAGGATGGGAAGTTAAGTTATTCCCGTGCTTAGTGTTGCAGTGTACAGTTAGATGAGGAATCTCTCTCCATCTCCCCTATCCCTTGGTAATAAAGGGACCCCCTTTACCTGCAGCACGAAAAATACCCTTTCAAAGGGATTAGAGTAGAAATACATAATTTTCCATTTGCTCAAGTAATGCTGTTTTTCTGTACAAATTTTGCATTTGGGAATATAATGTTTAGAATCAGAGTGCAGATAAATCATAGAATCGTAGAATAGCTTGGGTTGGAAGGGACCTTAAAGGTCATCTAGTCTGACCTGCCCTGCAATGAGCAGGGACACCTTCAACTAGACCAGGTTGCTCAGAGCCCTGTCCAAACCTTGAATGTTTCCAGGGATGGGGCATCTACCACCTCTCTGGGCAACATGTTTGTAAAAACACCATCCTCATTATAACATATTTCTTACTAATTTCTTCCTAAGTAGCAACACCAGGATAAAAATAAGCCAGGTAGAAAAATCCTAGAGTCAGACTAGATATCTTGTGAAACTTTTGAAGTAAACACTGAAAAGGGTTACTTTGACATCCTCCCTCCTGCCCCAAGGTGAGACCAAAACTTTATTTAGAAACCAATTATGTAGTGAGAGTTGAAGGGAGAGTGAGCTAGTAACAGCATTACTTTTGCTGGCTTACAAAGTTCAGTTTTGGATTGTCATCAATTAAATAGTAACTCCTACGTGCACATAATCTTGCACACACTGTTATCTGGTTACCATCAAATCTTTCTGAAGCAATGCTGAATCTGAAAATGCATATGGAAACTGTAAAGTGTTTTTTTATTTTTTTTTTAACTTAGCTCTTCTTGTTTGCAGACACTTAGGTCTGAAAATATCTCAGGTTTTCTCAATGGACTTAGCTAAGGGATTTCTTTTCTAATCTTTTTGAAAGATGAGCTTTTTTTTTTCCCTTTTTAGTAGTAAGAAGAGTGATGGTCCTCCAAACTGAGGTTAGCCAAAGAGAAGCAAAGGGGAGGAAAGAATGCATGCAAAGATAAGGAAGAGGAGAGTGAGAGGAGCAGAGGAGTTTATTTTACTTCTCTGTAATCTAGAAGGTGGATAATGCTTGGTTTTGCTTGTTTTGCATAATGTTTTTTTTTCTGTTTCCAGTGTGCACATGTCTTATTTTCATTGTCTTGTTCACTGTGCTAGGAGTCCTGCATGGTCAGGCGTGTAACCGTCCATTTTACCACAGTTTAAGTGAAGCATACGTTCCACTTTAATCTTGTTGAACCATGGGAATAATTAAGTACTATGAAATGTGTATCTTGGGTAGACTGGGTAGGTGACCCTCCCCAAAATCAAGACTTCTAGACTTACAAAATATCTTAAGTGAAAATCTACATACAAAAGTGTTCACCTTGTTGTGCAAATGAATATGCACTGTGTGTTACAATATTAATTATGTTATAATATGCTAAAAGTGTATTATTCATGCCTTCTTGAGAAAAATGGTGTTGCAATACGCTTTTTGTGATTGCCTCAATGTCTCTCCATACGAAAGCAAAAAATTTTCCTATTTTTCTTTTATGACATACTGGTAATGTTTTCCCACTGACCTTGAAAATGCAACGTCAAGTACAAACAACAGAAGTAGTGGAGAGGATTGCTCCATCCCAGTTTGTTAATCCCCCTGTTCATGTTTTGTTTGGGCTACACTGGCCTCTCTTCTTGCTGTGTCCATGTGGCCAGGTTCCAGCCTGGTGAACCACGGAAGAAACGCATGTTCAAAACTCCTACAAGTTGGCTGTGCTGGTTTTGGCTGGGGCAAAATTAATTTTCTTCGTAGTAGCTAGTCTGGGGCTATGTTTTGGACTTGTGCTGGAAACAGTCTTCGTAGCACAGGGATGTTTTAGTCCTTGCTGAGCAGCGCTTTCACAGAGTCAAGGCCTTTTCTGCTCCTCACACCGCCCTGCCAGTGAGTTGGCTGGGGGTGCACAAGGAACTGGGAGGGGACACAGCTGAGACAGCTGACCCCAGCTGACCAAAGGGATATTCCATATCATAGGACGTCGTGCTCAGCGATAAAACTAGAGGGAAGGTTGGCCAGAGGGCTACTACTCAGGGACTGGCTGGGCATCAGTCGGTTGGTGGAGAGTTGGTGGTTTTCATTTGTATCGCTTGTTTTTCTTGGGTTTTATTCTGTTTGTTATTTTCCTTTTCATTACAATTTATTATTGTTGTTGTTGTTGTTATTTTATTTCAATTATTAAACTGTTCTTACCTCAACCCACGAGTTTTCTCACTTTTACCCTTCCATTTCTCTTCCCCCCATGCTGCTGGGCCAGAGGGTGAGCTAGTGGCTGCACGGTGCTTAGTTGCTGGCTGGGGTTAAACCACAACAGCGGCTTACAGTTTTAGTGCCATAATAGTCAAAGAAAATTGCTGTGCCAATAGGTTTTTCTGAAGTCCTGAGATCTTAAGAGTTTAGAGCTTCACCTTCCCTTATCCTTTCACACACCAGGAACTTGGCCATAATCTTAACTTTCTGAAAAGAGAAGGGATAATTAGGATAGAATTAGTATGTCTTCTCTCTGTTACCGCAGTGCAGTTTACAATCTGTTGCATTTTATGCATCTATTTATTTCTGTTCCCAGAGAGGATGATATTTCTGCACAACCTTGTGATGTCTGCTGTCACTCTGCAATGTTATACCTGCTGCATTTTCACCAAAGCCGAATGTTGCTACAAGCTTTCACAGGGGAAGCTAGTTCAGAGACTCAGCTGTCAAAATCTCTCCTGTTCAGGGAATCTTTATTCTTACTTGGAAAACATACTAGAGGAATATACTTCACTTTGAAAAGTAGAGGTCGAATTCCTATTCTAGTCGGTGGAGCCGGGACAGAAACTTGGCTGACCTGCTGCTAGGCGTTTCACTTAGTCTGAGCTGAATTGCTCTCCAAGTTTCATTGATTTAATCTCAAAATGCATTAGTCCTCACCTTCATGGCTTTGGTTGGGAATGTTGCCCAGAGAGAAGAGCTGAATGAATGTTCAAGGAACACCAATTAAAAAACTTGGCGACTTTTGACTGAAAGTTGTTTCTCTATGCACAGTCTTTCTATGCTTCTGTGAATTTAAGAACAGTGGAATTTTATGGAATACTGTCACTGGTTCTTTTCAGGGATAAGACATAAGGCTAGATGACTCTTTGATCTGACAATGTATTTATGTGTTACTGGGACAATTTGTTGCTGATAAACTTGGAAATGGTGGGTGTTGCTATGTCCAGACAGGAAAACAGGAATAATTTAAGTCATAGCTTTGGGGGGCTTTAGTAGATGTGAGAATCAAGACTAACTTGTATTTTTTTACCTACAATAAGGCCTGTTTTTGCAAATCTACACATGAAATGTTACTATTCGTTCATAAAGTGGTATTTATACTGTTGCAGAATATTAATATCTTACAATACTTGATTCTGTTCAGTAGTTGATTAATGACAGCAGATCTAGTAGATCTAAATGGAATCAACGCTCTTCTGTAGAATTTATGATCTCATGAATTTGGGGGTAAATTTGAAGATTTTTTGTGTTTGCTACTGTAGTCTATAGCTTTATAAAGCAGACATAATCTGTCTCTAGTCCCTGCTTTTTCCTCAGTTGAAATCTACAGAGGTCCTTATGTTGGATCACATTGGAGAGAAAATATTGGTAAGCCTTTCAACAGGAAGTAGATTACTAAAGGAAATTTCTTGGTCTGAAACAGAATTTTGTTCACATTCAGAACACACTGCAAGTTTAGCTGTGTGAGAGAAATCTCCCAAACCTTTTAGTGTTCATTGGTCAACAGTTGCCAGTTTGAAGGACAGCAGAGTTGATGGTGGTACAGAGAAGAGCAATTAGAGTGATCAGAGTGATGGAGCAACTATCCGGAGGAGAGACTAAGAAGCTGAGACTCCTGAAGGAGTGCAGTAGTTGTTTACCAGAATTCATGAGACTTGAATTAGCAGGCATTCACTGTAACTACTAGATTAATTTAGAATAGGTGAAGTATTTCTGAGCTGCTGTTGCAGAAGTTCTGGAGGCAAAGATTATCAGCAGGTATGCCAAATTCACATGCAACAAGCCCATAAATTAATAGTGACAGGAACAACTGAGGATGTATCTCCATCATCCTTGCTGTTATCAGTGTGGATCCTGAGGAAATACAAGGGGAACAGATTGCGGAAAAGAACCCAAGTTTGTGTGATCTTCCTAGGTGACATTTTCCATTACAACTATCAGGGACAAAGTGTAGGTCTGATGCAGAAGATCATTTCTTATATTTGCTGTTTCCCCTTTTGTGTGTTTTACTCTTTATTTGTAAAGAATCACTTTTCCCATACAAATTACACTTTTATTTTTATATGAGCTATCCTAAACTGACCATAGATATAATTTCTTATTTCTTTCATGTTTTGCAGTGAATAACCCTATACCTTCCAACCTGAAGTCAGAGGCTAAAAAGGCAGCTAAAATATTACGAGAATTTACAGAAATAACTTCCAGAAATGGACCCGATAAAATCATACCTCGTGAGTAAAGAAAATGTTTTGATTCAGCTAAAACCTCCAGCACTCCCGTGTTGCAGTCATGCTCTCTTTACCAATTCTCTCTGTTTTCACTGACCGTAACGTAGAGAGGAATGAAGATCTGGAGTGCCATAACTTTTGTGAAAACCTTTCGGAAGTAAAGGGGTTCAGTTTGCTGTATTCTAGGCAGACATTACTTTCTGGGAGAGATATTTTGCATGTTCACAACCACAGGATATCTGCACAGGAAGGCTTCCCTCTGGGGTGGATGGATTGTCACATGCTCACCCTGTGAATATCTGTTCTTAAGGAAGACCCTGGAATAGTAGCTCTAGTTCTTGAATATCTGTGTTTATTAGAATTGGCTAGTTGAAAGTAAGTTAAAGGAAAAAGATTACGGTGCATTTCTGCTTTAATACTGATTAAGCACTCTTATTTGCTGCTGTCCTCTTTGGTTTTGCAATTATTGTTCTGTGTTTCTTCTGGCAACTTCCTTCATCTGGTGTTGCTGGTTGTGGCTTTGAATTTGTAACTATTGTGTTCCAGGAGGACTGTAATAAGAGTTGCAGGATGATGACACTTTATTTACCACAAACACTGTCTAATGATATGAGCTAATTAGGCTGCTATGTGTCACTGTGATTTAATTCAGACTCCTACAAAAATCTGTAGAGACATGGATGTCAACTACTTGCTGTCTCTTTATCTTTCTAAGGGTACTCACACACAATATTCGTGGCAATAAGCAAACTAATTCTATATGAGCTAACTGGGATGAGTGAAGCAGTTGTGTCAGTGTAGAGATCGGTGGAGGCTACTGTGACCAGCTTTGTGGTTGAATATGGAATGGAAGTGTCATTGTCAGTTCAGTTGGGGTTTTTTTTCAGTTTTCTTTAAGCTTTTGCTTCGACTGTTTAACTCTCATGTGTTCAGAATTGTTAAATATAGAGTTTTATTTTCCCCTTCTCCTAGAACTTCTCTTACAAGATCTTGAATAAATGAATTTGCTGTTTCAGCTCATGTGATAGCTAAAGCCAAAGGCCTTGCAGTTTTGTCCGTTATCAAAGCTGGATTTTTGGTGACTGCTCGAGGAGGAAGTGGAATTGTATTAGCTCGTCTTCCTAATGGAAGTAAGTGGCTATTTTCCTTTTGTACTTCATGGGAGAATTAAAAAAAAAATAACATTTTCTTCACTATTTCTTTTCATAGCATAAAGCCCAAGATGTGTAAGGATTCAAGCCAGTAGGTGACAATGTTTGGTTTGAAAGCTGTTTTCAAAAATTTTTACCTACTTTTGACCAGATGTAAATGCTTTCAGTATCTTTGTAGAACAGGGTGAAATATAAAATCATATAGTTTAGAACTCATTAGAATAATGAATTATATCCAATTATGGACAACTGTATGATAAGTAATTTGTAACAAAGATTTGTTTAGATCATGAGGGTTTATATTTCTTAAATTCCTTTCTGTGGGATGAACCAGAATAGCTACGTGATTTCATTGTAGTGGTTATGAACGTAGTTTTAAATAGAGAATTTATTAGCATTTTTTAACTCTAATAATAAAATTAGTATTTCCTGTAATGTGTGGTAAAAAATCTGTAAATTTGTCTTGTTTTACATGACAGCCTGGTCTGCTCCTTCTGCAATAGGAATTGCTGGCCTTGGTGGTGGATTTGAAATTGGAATTGAGGTATAATTTTGCGTTTGAAATACTTTCTGGTAACTTCTTTTGCAAGAAATTAAAACGCATTGACAAAGATCTGAATGTTAGTGAGATAGTGGAATTTATTTTTCTGTGTAAAAAAGTTATAAAATTCATTTATACAAGACAAACAAAATAGGAGGTTTGATCCTATCAGTCTAATTGCTCGTAGAGATTTAAATGAAAAGAAGTGACATAACAGCTATTTTCTCGATTTGTCACTTCTAGCAGACTGAATTTTTCCCTTATGGAGAGCTTCCTGTCAGTGTTCACATGTAAGCCAATTGGAGTTAATTGAAAGTATCCTATACTTAATACTGTATCAAATTCTTTGTTAAAGAGCACAAGGATTCCATCTGTCAGGAAACTGAGAAGAATTGAAAGTAGAGTGAAATGGAGTCTGGCTAATGTTACCATATTTCATGCATTTCCCACTTCACGCTTCAGTTTGAGAGCACCAAAACTGATGGTACCTTCTCTGAAGGAATGCTACAGAAAACAAGCCAGTTTCCAGCCATCAGAAATAGTTAAGTAAGGGACTCTCAACATGTTCCGAGAAATCCTGTTGGTCTGAGACCTGACAGTGCTCTGCCTCTGCTTCCCGTCTCTTCTTCCTCACAGCTTCTTCACCCTTGTTTGTTTCTGTCTTTCCTCCTATTTCCCACCCTAGCCTCCAGTCCTGTTCTCTTTTCTGTCTGTTTGGTTTCCAGTCTGCTGATTCCCAAAGAAAATCAAAGTAGCAGTATGCTTCCAACGAGATCTCTTGCTATGGGTGTTCTACGTTTCTGAAGAATCCATGCATAGTTGATCTGAGTGGTCCACGCCAGCCCCCAGTGTGTCTCCTACCCAGCTATCCCTGTCCTGACAACCAGTCAGCCAGCACTCACATAACGAGCAATGGATCAATATTTTATTGTATCCTTATTGTTCACTATGTGATCTCAGGCATTATTATTGTGCACTTTTTAAAGGACTCTGTGAATATGAAATCATTCGTTTTTGTAAGGGATTTCCTTTGGTTTTCTTAACTACAGAATCTAAATGCATTACAAAATATTGAGCTCCAGGATTTGGGTTTTGGGGCTTGGGGTTTTTTTTTTTGCTTTTATGACAATGAAACAGACTTTTCACATGCTTTGATTAATCTGTGAAGCTTTTCCTTTAATCATCTCCATCTGATATATTAGATAATTTAACCATTTCCTATTGATACCTACTCAAATAATTTAAATATAGAGGCTATTTCTAAGAGAGTCTTTTTGCTGAAAAATATTGTGCCCTTGATGTGAAATTCTAGTCATCTTACAAAATGGCATTATTATAACACAAATCTTATTTACTTCTTCTAGAGAAGAGATGCTATTCAGAAATACCTAAGTGGCTTAGGACCCGACAGTCCAATTTCAGCATTCTTTTAGTCATATATAAATTTAAACCTTGTAGAAATTGGTTGAATTTTATTCCTGTAGGAGAGATTATAGTTGGCGTAGTTGTAGTGGTACTTACAGGTGGTTTTAAACAACAAAAAGGAAATCACAGACTTCAGAAGTCATAGTATTTGCATGCTTTTCCAAGTGAAACAAGTTGGTACCTCAAATTAAAGACCAGTTTTAAAATTCATCTAAATACTTTTCTTGAAGCTTTCTTACTATGGATTCGTTTAGCTTTAGCTGTGGATTCATCCTCTTAATGCGTAAAATGAGGTAGCAGCATCCTGAATGACATTCTGTCTTCATCCCTGGATGGAACTACTCATGTCAGCCATCTTTTGTTTGGGATGGATGGAGGTTACCAGGGGGCTAATAACAAAGACCTCTCTTACACTTTGTGTGATACTTCTGGGCCATCTTTGTTTTGCAAATAATGTGGTATTTCCTCTTCTATTCCCTGCTGTCACTGTTTGGAATTTGGGGTAAGTTGCAAGTTTTTTTTGAACTTGGCTTTCAATCAAGTCCATCAGATGAAAGATCAGGCACAGTAGTCCTTGGGTAGTCAAGATATCCATTGAAAAGATAATCCATCACAGTAAGCTACAAAAGTGTAATCTACTCTGTTGAACAGGCTGGTATTGCTTCAGTATTGTTTTTTAATATATCCTGTGTTTACTGAGCTTTCAGGTAAGATAAAGTGATCGTTATAGGATCATGTGTGTGTTTGAAAGGCTTTTTCCTTCTTTAATATGCTCCCTAGCTTGGGAAAATAGTTGTAGGAGATTTTCAGTGAAATTTGTTGAATCGAAGACAGTTTAGTTTTACAGTACTGGTGGTAATAGGCATCAATTTAAATAGAAGTTCTTTGATATATGTAATTTGTGTCACAATCCAGACAAATAAACACTTTTAAAAATAGTTTTGGGTTTTTTTTTCATTTTGCATTTGAATGTCTGAAAAATACTTTGTTAGCTTTTCAGTTATTTGGTTTAATAATTTATTGAAGACACTGGCTACATCTCATATATTCGAGTCTTAAAAAATTAAATATTAATTCATATTAAACCCTTAATTTTCTGTCAAGAAAATAAAAATTTGTCAATAACAGGAAAACTTGTATCATTTTTGCTGTTTATTCTTTAGACAGTAATTTTTGTTTTCTAAATTCTATCTTGCTGTTATTAATTCAACTAGGGAATGACTTTCTTAATCCGATCTCTCTTCACGTCTCAAAATGCCTTCATAATTGTTTGCAAAAACCATAGAAAATAAAAATTTGTTAATTGGGAAATTTTGAATTAAAATAAGGTTTCTGTTACAACTGTTGTTTGTCACATACTGACCGTATCAGCATTTGGGAAAAAATCAGTCAAAAAATAGTTTCAAATTTAGCTTCAAAATACCTTGCAGAAAAGTAATCAACTTTGTTATGAAAATTATTTGAAAAGAGTTCTTTACAAGAAAAGAGGTAATTCTCAGAGAGAACAAAAAATTATCACTTCAATTAAAACCTTGATAAATCTGGAGCTAGTTTTCATTTGTGGAAGGGAGTATCTTCAGTAATTCCACCTATTTTCCTGCAAATCTGGAGATACTTCTCCCGTGCCATTCTAACTTTCCTCCTAAAAAGCACAGTCCTTTTATTTGGTATTTTATAGGTTTCAGACTTAGTGATAATATTGAATCATGAAAGAGCAGTAGAGGCTTTTGCCAAAGGAGGGAATCTTACACTTGGAGGAAATCTTACTGTGGCAATTGGACCTCTGGGGAGGTGAGTAAAATGCTTTCCTAATATGGGGTAATTTTCAATATGAGGTAGAATTAAATATTGAAGATCGCTTTAAGAACTATATATAAACATTAATGTGGCTTTTTTTGACATGTTACAAAACAACCTGGGCAACCGTATGTTGACTGGACCTTATTGTTCTTGTAGTGTTGCACCTTTTTAGTAACTTATTGCTTTTTTTTTCCCCCCCTGATAAAAGCATTTATTGTTAGACAGAAAGTGTTCTGATATTTATTCTCTTTTCTCAGGAGACTGCTTTGCTAGACTCGATAAGGAGCACAGGTGCTACTGTGCCTGAATGAACCATAATTGTCATTAACCTATGGGTCCGTGCTTTCTGTCACCACAGTTCTGCCTGACAGTAAAAAAAAGTACACCAAATAATTACTTTTAAACCTTAAGTGGTTAAGCCAGCTTACTTTGAAGGATGAGATGATATAATCACAGAATAATTCAACTTGGAAAAGACCTTATGAGATCTCTACTTCAACCTCCTGCTCAAGGCAAGGTCTCTTACGTCTCCAGATCAAGTTGCTCAGGCCTTTATTCCAATTGGGTGTTGAAATATATCCAAAGATGGAGGCTACTTAGGCTGTCTGGGCAACCTGTTCTACTGCTCATCTGTCCTCATGGAGAAAAGTTTTGCCTTGCATCCACTCAGAACATTTATTGTTTCAATTTATGTCCAGTTTATGTCCATACACTGCTATAAAGAGCCTGGCTTCATATTCTTGATTGCCTCTTCATAGATACTTGAAGGCTGCCCTTAGGTTCCCCCTAACTTTAGGTTCTCCTCCAGGCTTACCAAGCCCAGTTGCCTCAAACTGTGCTCATGGAACATGTGCCATCTTAGGCCTTCTTCTTTTATGATGAATTTTTTACTGGTGTGTTTTTGTCTTTTCTGACAAAATAAAAAGGGTGAGATGATACGTAATTCCACAGATGACAGAGATCTGTGAATCAGGGGAGGGCAGTGAATGTCATCTGCCCTGCAAAGGCGTTCAGTGTGCTGTCCTGCAGTGTCTCTGTGTCCAAGCTGGGACATTGTGGCCTGGGTGTCAGGGCAGGACAGGCTAGCAAATAGGCGAAAAACCGGATCCTCAGGCTTGAAGAATAGGGGTAAATGACTCATGTTGTACTCAGAAACCAGGTTTCTGTGGAATTCCTCATGAGGCTATTCTGGGACCTCTCCCACTTGATGTTTATTATTGTGTTTATAATAATAACTGTGATTATCAGTGACCTGGGGGTGCAGATGAAAAATATTCTCTTCAATTTGTGGATGACACCAAAGCAGGGGGTGCAGCCAGTATAATTTGGGGTAGGGCTGCCATTCAGAGTGATGGACTTAGAGAGTGTAGAGAAAAGATCCAACAGGAAACTTCATGAAATTAAACAAGGAAAAATGCTAAATTCTGCACCCTTGGTTAGATGAACCCTCTGCAGTTCTGTAGGCAGGAGAAGGTGCCGAGGTCCAGGTGGACAGTAAGCTGAGCCAGCAGTGCACGCTGACAGAAAAGGCAGTGAACAGTGTAGGGAACTGCATCAACAGAGTTGTAACCAGTAGATAAGGGAAGTGATTGTTCCCCTTTCCTTGGCACTTCAAAGACTATGCCTACAATATTGTGTCCAGTTTTGGCCCTGCAGTACAAGGAAGATGTTTATAAACTTTTGTGCATGCAGTGAACGGCTACCAAGGTGGCCAGGGACTTGGAGCACGTGAACAATGAGGCGGGGGGAGCTCAGCTTGTTTAACCTGGAGGATAAAAGACCTTGAGGTCTTCTAAAAGACTGCATTCCCAACAGGGGATCACCAAGAAAACAGACCCAAATTCTTTACTGAGGTGTATGGCAGGAGAGTGAGAGAAGGTAGTCATAAATTGAAACGAAGAAAATTCTTACTGGATATGAGAAAAAAAATTTCAACATGAGTATAATTGAGCACTGACACAGGTTGCTCAGAGTGTGGAAACTATGTCCTTAGAAGTCTTCAAGAACTGGCTAGGCAAAGCCCAGAGCAACCTGATCTCAATTTGATGTTGTATCCATTCTGAGCAAGAGGTTGGACTGGCTGACTGCTGAGGTATCTTCAAACCTAAGATATTTTGTAGTCCTGTGTAAGACAAAAATTGTAATCTTCCAGTTATATTGAGATCTATATTATTGTGGTCTTGAATTATTTTGAGATGGTTTAGGCACCATAAAATCAAGGGTGATTTGGATATATTGAATAGAGTTCCAAGTCACCACAAACATAACCAGATCATTTTAAAACATGATTCAAACATAGGTTAATCATTTTCAGACTTAGGAATGCAAGAGGAGGTCTAACGTGAGGCAAAGTTGTTCTGTGATTCAGAGGAAAACCTTATCAAACAACTTAATTACTCTGTACTTGGTCCTGTCTGAAATAAGAACTGAAAATGGATTTCAAATCTGACCCACTTGAATGTATTCAATACAGTTTATAAGATCAGAGGGAAGTGAAGCTCTTGCTGACTTTTGGTAGGATTAAAATAAAAAGACATTGCCGTTCACGTTGCAAAGCCATATTGAAGAATGTCAACCTAAATTTTTTTCCTTCTAGAAACTTAGAAGGGGATGTTGCCCTGAGAAGCTCTGCTGCTGTCTATACATACTGCAAATCTCGAGGACTGTTTGCAGGTGTGTCTCTGGAAGGAACCTGTTTAATTGAAAGGAAAGAAACAAATCGCAAGTAAGTTCTCTTCAAATCTAGAAGATTCAGTGAAGGCATAGTGATAAAATGAACTAGGGCACATTCAGTTTGGAAAAAAAGTTTGTTATGGGAACATACTCTGCTGAGTTTGGAGTTTCTTGAGGGGCAAGGGTTTCTTCAATTTAGCCATCTTGCAACAGGTATTGAGATGATGCTGAGTATTTAGAGTTTATATATCTGTGGCAGGTTGACCTTGGCTAGACACCAGATGCCAGCCAAGCTGCTCTGTCACTCCTACTCCTCCTCCCTCCAGGAGGATGGGAGGAGAAGAAATATGATGACAAGTTTATGGGTTGAGATAAAGGCAAGAAGATCACTTACTGTCTCAGGCAAAAAAAAAAAGCCTCAACTTGGGAATATTAATTTAATTTATTGATAGTTAATAAAAGAGTAGGATAATGAAAAATAAGAACAAATGAAAAAAAAACACCTTCCCCCCACTCCTCCTGTCTTCCCAGGCTCAACTTCATTCCCAGCTACTCTACCTCCTGCCCCTGAGCGGCGCAGGAGGATGGTGAGTGGGGGTTAAGGTCACTTCATCACAGCTCATCTCTGCCGCTCTTTCCTCCTCACACTCTTCCGCTGCTCCAGTGTGGGCTCCCTCCCATGGGAGACAGTCCTTCACAAACTTCTCCAGCATGGGTCCTTCCCATAGGCTGCAGTTCTTCACAAGCTGCTCCAGTGTGGATCCTTTCCATGAGGTGCAGTCATTCAGGAATGGACTGCTCCAGCATAAGTCCCCCATGAAGTTACATATTTTGCCAGCAAACCTGCTTCAGTGTGGGTTCCTCTCTCCACGGGTCCACAGGTCCTGCCAGGAGCCTGTTCCAGCACAGACTGTCCACAGGGTCACAGCCTCCTTCAGGCATATCCACCTGTTCCAGCAGGGGGTCCTCCATAGGCTGCAGGTGGATATCTGCTCCACTGTGGATCTCCACGGGCTGCAGGGGAGCAGCCTGCCTCAGCGTGGTCTTCACTACGGGCTGCAGGGGAATCTCTGCTCCAGCTCCTGGAGAACATCCTCCCCCTCCTTTTTCACTGGCCTTGGTGTCTGCAGAGTTGTTTCTCTCACATACTCTTGCTCCTCTCTCCCATTTGCTGTTGTGTAGCTTTTTTTACCCTTCTTAAATACCTTGTCACAGAGGCGCTACCACCACCGTTGCTGATGGGCTCAGCCTTGGCCAGCAATGGGTCTCTCTCGGAGCCAGCTGGAATTGTTTCTGTCTGACATGGAGGCAGCTTCTGACATCTTCTCATAGAAGCCACCCCTGCCGCCCCACCCCTTTCCAAAACCTTGCCATCTAAACCCAACACAATATTGTAGAAGATAGGTATTGAGGTACTTACTCCATAATGAGAAATATTCTTTTAGGCCACTTGAAACAAACAAAAAAAATCTGGTTTAGAGCATCACTGATTTTGAGAAAATATCCAGCTAATGGAATGCTGCTTCCTTTGTGTAGCCTATTAAGTTTAAAATCCAAGGAACCTCTGAGTGTCTTGCACTTGTATATTCTGTGGTTATGGAAAATTTGATTCTGCTAATATCAGCAAAGACTAATACTGATTCTAGTGACAGCGTGTCAGTTAACTT
Organism: Rhinoptilus africanus; assembly: GCA_013400135.1. Taxonomy (NCBI): domain Eukaryota; kingdom Metazoa; phylum Chordata; class Aves; order Charadriiformes; family Glareolidae; genus Rhinoptilus; species Rhinoptilus africanus. The sequence goes on along the minus strand of VXBO01011826.1, from coordinate 138,707 downwards.
TTAGCTATCTCTGTTCATAAAACTGAGGATACAATGAATTAAGAAATTTTAGTACATCATTAAGGAATCTGTGACAATGTTTTGCAAAAGTGGGTGTGTGTGTGTTCTGTTTGCTGTGTGATTGGCTTTCAAATAGTCTAGCTGATGCGTACCACGTGACCAGGAACAGAATATTGCTGGTCAAGATCATTTTGAAATAAGGTGATAGGTAGGCATTCAGGTTTGCTACAATTACTTATTCCAAATTTACAGCGTTGAACCAGTTCTGTCGTTGCTCAATAGATAATCAGTAGGAGAAATGCAGGGATGGGGAGGAGGGGGGGGAAACATCTATACAAGATTAATTTGTCTAGAATTTGAAACGTAATGATGATCAAATACCTGGCATCTTTTCTTTTTTATCAGGTTTTATGGGCAGGATATTCGTGCCAGTGCCATCTTACTTGGTGATGTGCCTTTTCCTGCTCAAGCAGATGATCTTTATGAAACTCTAGCATCCTTCACTGAAGTATATGAAAATGAAGAGCAAAAAAATAACCCAGGAAAAGCTGTAAGGGAACAAAGAAGGGTTTGTGCACCTCTTTTTCACATAGGCTCTTTCTGTTCCTGAACTGTTCCCAGTCAGTGGTAGTGTTGATGTTCATGTGGCATTTGTAACTTCTCTACTGGATGCTTAAAGGCATAATGCATTGCAGATTCTGCATGTGAGTAATAAATTCATTCAAGTATTGCCCTGGTAGGCTCTTATGGACAAGAACATTGCTGGTTTTGCTTTGCATCCTCCAGAATAACATAGTATATCTTTTTTTTATAATAGCGCATAATCAAATCTGAGGTGATGATTAGAAAAGTTTATTCAACTATTCCAAAACAATTTAATCTGCAAATAATGAGCGTACCAGGTTTGATGTGGATATTCTTCATTTTTCTACTTTTTCTGTCTTCTGTTCAAACAGTCACATTTACAATATGATACTAAGACAGTAGAAGATGTTTTCTTGTAGATGTTGATGTTACTGGTAGACAGTCATCTACTTTCAACTTTTTGCAGTTACAATTACTTTATAGTGCTGTGTATGTCACTAGTTCTTTAGTGTGCTTCTCGAGTTCATACAATTTCAGTGGAGAAAGAGTGAACTCTTTTTTTTGTCAGTGTAACTTGACATACTTCTAGACTCTGAAGTTACAATCTACTTACAGATGTGATGTGACTTTTTCAAAAATTTGTACATTGTAGGTAAATGACCCACCTGCTGGACCATCAGCAAGACCAGAGCCACCTAAACCCACTGTTAGACCAACACCACCAGGTTAAAAACCTTTTGATAATTATTATTGTCTATATAAAATTAGAGCATTAAAGCTAAAGAATGTTATGCAATTATTGTAGTAGTAGCTGTCTCTATAAAAATATTTTGTTAATACTCTTCCTTGGGCAAACACTGAAAGCATGTTGGGATAGTGCCATGAGTGACAAAGGGTAAAGGTTTTGTTTGTTTTATATAAACAAACCTTTTCTTTCTGACAGATTTGTTATAGAAATAGTGTTTGTATAGTTACAGAAGCATGTAGTAGTTCAAAGGAAGTATTCATGTTTATTGGATATGTAGAAGCCCAATGGTACGATGAAACTTCTTAATAAAAAGAACAGTCCTACTAGAAACCTCTAGTTCTACTTCTAGAAACTTACGGATTCTAGAAAACTTAGTTTCTTTTTCAGGTTGTCGTTATCTTTTAATAGGTAGAGGTCTTACAGTAGAGCAGATGAGATAGAGTTTTGGCTCTATGACAGTTTATCTACTAAAATGCTCTTACGGAAAGCAAGGCTTTACTGTGTAGCTCCTGTTGTTAACTTGATTTATTTCTCTCAACAAGGATATAAGGCAAAGTCCTTATTTCTTTCTTCTGTACGGCTCCTTAGATAACTGCAATCATTTTATAACTATTGAACATGTATTAGAAAAGCAGTATATGAAATATAACAGTATATGTTAGTTCATCATATAATTTGCTACTTTGTTTTCTCTTTCAGCTAAAAAGACTACAAACAAACTTTATCCTGAACTTCCAAGTGATTATGCCTCTGTGGGTAAGTACTAAGCTTACACATATTTTATTAATGCAGTATAAAATCTGAGAAGTCCTAAGAGTATTTTGGAAGGCATCTAACAGTATCTAGCCATATGTATTTTCCTTTTTTGTCCATGTGTTAAAATGATATTCAGGTCTTGTATGGTGTCCTGAAAAATATTTCATAAATGTGAATGTTATTTATCTGGCTTTAGATTCCAACAGCAACGTTCTTTTTCTGAACATCAAAAGTTATTTTGCTTTATTCAGCGAGCACTGAAAGTACTCTGCACTGAAAAATGCACTGAAAGTAATAAAACTGTTTTACGTTACCACCTAATTGAAGTCAAAAAGAGGGCTGATACAACAAGCTTGTGTTCAAGTCCTTATGGAAGGTATTATAATTCCTGTTTTAAATAAAAAGTGCTTCCGCAGGTCATATCTGATTTTGCTGGCATAAACACAGATTTCCATTGCAGTTACACTCCTTGAGGTTTTTGTATTGAGTTGTGATAATATTATACTACTAAGATGCTACTTGTTTCTTGTTCTGTTATGATTCTCTTAACTTTAAAGCAGTTTCATCTCTAACGGGAGAATCTTACTCTGTAGTATTTGCAGTGTAGCTCTTGAACTGTGGGGCCCATCATCTGGAAACTTGTGATCTGTTAGGAAAAAAATTTATTACAAAAGTGGTTATGTATTACATATATATATGTTTATCTATATGTGAATATGTACACAGGTTTTCACATACTGTATGCTCCAGTTGTAAATAAAATCATGGAATCACGGAATTTCAGAGTTGGAAGGGACCTCTAGAGATCATCTAGTCCAATTCCCTTGCTAAAGCAGGATTGCCCAGAGCACATTACTCAGGACTGCATCCAGGCGGGTCTTGAAAATCTCCAGAGAAGGGGACTCCAGCCTCCCTGGGCAGCCTGTTCCAGTGCTGTCACCCTCATCCTAAAGAAGTTTTTCCTCATATTTGATTGTAACTTCCTATGTTCCAGTTTGTGCTCGTTATCCCTCGTCCTGTTACTGGGAACCACTGAAAAGAGCCTGTCTCCATCCTCCTTAAACCCACCCTTTTGATACTTGTAAACATTGATAAGGTCTCCCCTCAGCCTTCTCTTCTCCAGGCTAAAGAGTCACAGCTCTCTCAGCCTTTCCTCGTAAGGGAGGTGCTCCAGTCTCTCAGTCATCTTTGTTACCCTACGCTGGACTCTCTCCAGTAGTTCCCTGTCTCTCTTGAACTGGGGAGCCCAGAACTGGACACAGTTTTCCAGTTGTGGTCTCACCAGTGCAGAGCAGAGGGGGAGAATGACCTCCCTTGACCT
>VXBO01011826.1:110117-130149 GCA_013400135.1 Rhinoptilus africanus | reverse complement strand
TTTGATCTTCCTTGATCTTTCTTTTGATTGCTAAACAGATTGGTGAGCTCTTTGTCATAAATCATTTTCTCTTTCTTCTCAAATTTTAAATAGTGCTACAAATAGCAAATCCTGAGATGTGAGCTAACTGAGATCAGTAAGATTTGGGCTCCAAAAAGGCATAATGAATGTGGACTAAACTCTAGTCCTTACCTTTTATATTATTTATTTATTTTAATCTTCTTACGTATTGCTACTCTATCTTAAAGCAGTTGAGACACTATCAGTCCTTTTTGATGAGGTGGTACCATGGGCTTGTGGTAAACTCCATTTGTGTAAACTAAATCCCTCTTGGAGATACTGCTTTTCATGGTTATGGTTGTCCAGATCTTGCCCAGTTCTCTATAATTTCACAGATGATCTCAATTTTTCTTTCAGTAATCTATGAATGCCAGATGGTTCAGTAGATTATGAAAAGCTGTTTGCCTTGAGAATTCCAAGACAGATTTTCATGCCTCTCAAAATGTATTTTGTCAAGGAAACTTGATGGTCTGTATGTGGATTTCTTTTTGTTAGTACATTCTGGGGGTTTTTTGTGGCCAGTTAAAAACACGTTAACTAAGCCAACACAATTACATGGACTAAGAATCCATGGACTGCTTCTGATGTAAAAAGCTTTTTAAAAAAATCAGTTTTGCAGCTCTCTGAGGGCAATAGCATAATTTCTACTTGTGACTTCACCTCTTGTTTCACTTATTTTACTTGCATGCCTATTCCGCAGCTCAGTTTCCATCTGACATTTGATATTATTTTTACATCTAGTACCCTGTAGGACAATATTGATCAAACTCAGGGAAAAGACAAAATGTAACCTGGAACGTGGACACTATTCTAGCTTGTCTGTACATTAATTAGTACCTTTAATTACATGTACTGCTTGTTTAAACACAGTGTAGTGAAACAATGGGATTTTTAGTTAGAGCTGCAAAGAGCGAACATCACTCTATGTGCTTGCAACTTTAAAATAGCCTTGCTTTGCTAAATGTGTATTGAAGGAATTGCTTTATTTTTCTGATATGCTTCTCTTGACTTAGTTTTAACAAAGTTAGTACTATTTTGAAACAACTGAAATTTAACTGGAAGTCTATCATACAACTGTTTACAAAACCTATGCAGTTCCACATTTAGAAATACGCACTGACAAAATTCTGACAGCTACACTGTAAGAGAAATCGAAGCATGCCCAAATCTCCTCTTGATAAAGAACAACTGACTGGGGCATTTTTATTGTAATTAAAACAAAGCGCCACAATAGTAAAGTTAAAGTATTTCACCAGTTTTGAGCCAATAAAATTCAAGTATGTCTGTAGTCTAAGGCTAAGTTTTTCCCAGTGTAATACTTGAATTTTTGCTTTTATTTTGTTTTCAGAAAGCAAATGCTTAAAGTCTGTCTTTCTAGAATATTGTCAGTATTGGAATCTTTGCTTCTTTCTATCTGTCCTGGTTCAAGATGATTTAAAATGATGTCATCATTCTGAAGATTCATTTGCAAACTTGCATTGTAATGAAAATGAATGAAAAGCTTTTAGCTTGTAAGTAAGGTTATAAAATGTTTTTTGTACTATGCTATTTGTATAGACCTGTAAGGGAGAAGGAATCCAAAGCTTGGTTTTTTAAGGATGGAGGAAGACTCTGTGGCTCACAACGAGGGGAAAAATGCATTTTTCTTTTGAACTGTAAATGAAATCATCCATGGAAATATGATTTATTTCTGTCACTGAGACTGGCTGATATTTCAGAAATGTTGGCCCTGAGTCATTTTCATAGGCATTAGACTGTACACTTTTAGAAGTCTGTTCATTAATAGGGGTATGAGAACTCGATGATAAATAGAATAATCCACCTCATGGAGAGATGATAAAGGAAGCCATTCTTTCAATTGAATTTCCCATATTTTCCTGTGATATTTCTGTGTTGTTATTCACTCTTGTATATAAGGAAGTTAACTAGTTAATGAAATTGTTCTCCCATTGTATATCTTCATGGGAAAGTGGAGTAGACATTTTTTATGGTGAATAAAAGAGACTGATTTCAATAACTAACTGAAAACTGGATAAAATAATCAAAATAACAAAATTGGATAAAATCAGATATGTACATATTCATTTAGGTGCTGTGGATGTGTGCTGTATATTTGGAACTGAAAAAAAAACACTTTTCATTCTTCAGTTCACGAATTACTCCTTTTCAAAGAAAGGCAGAGATTTGCTGTAGGATCAAGTAGAACTATTTCACATCGTAAGCAAGAACCCTCATCAAGCTGTGCAGTAATCTCTTCCTTCTATACTATAATTTGAGGAGGAACTCTAGCAGATTATAAACTGTAAAATCAGCTCAAAATAGCTGATAGATATCATTTTAGAATTTTTTTACAAAATGAGATATACGATACATCTGGCATAATCCTTCATGACATTGTCGGCTGATTCAGTAAACGTGAAGAAGTTAACCCCCTGGAAAGTACCTAAGGTACCTTTGTTTGTTTGTTTTTAAGAGTTTTAGCTAAGCTTGGTCTATTTTTGTGTTTTTCGTGGCAAGGCTTGTGACATGTTTATATTTAGTTACCGGAAAAATAAAACATCCATCTGGTGGTCCCCCACAGTATTAATTTTCTTGCTATTATGAGCTCTTTCTTAATACTAACCAAACCCAGGAAATCCCAGGAAATTATTTTTGAGACTATTTTTATCCCTGATTCACTTTTACTAGGATCGTACTATTACTACTGTGAATGTAGTAAGTCAGATAATCAAGCTGCTTACGGCTTATGTTGTGGCAAGCTGAGGGGAAAATATGTAGCATGCAGGACTTCACTGGTCATACTGGAACAAATAACTTACTGCCTATAATCAGCCAGCTCAAAATACAACAAAGTACAGAGAGATTGAGGTCAAGCGTGCTAGGATGAAATTGGGGTCCTTCTGATGTTTGCATGCATTGGCAGAGAGCTGTTATGCTAAATATAAACCAGATATACAGGCATGGGGAGCAATATTTTTTCCTTGGCATTTTTTAATGACTTGGAATAAAAATTAGGAAATTAGAGCTAAATCGTAGGAAAATTTCAGTGCAATCTAAGCTTATTTTTTAAGTGTAAAGCACCATTAAGGTGGTAGTTCTGATTTACAGCAGTTAAAATGTGAAATTGCTTGTGTGAACATAAAAATGTTAGAAGGTGTAGGTTAAAGTCTTCTGTCTGAGGCCCTTGCGTAGCATGCAGCTTAGTGTTTTGGGATATTTATGAAATATATGCTTAAAAAGTTGTTTGAAAGCTGTGCACTGCATTAGATAGTATTTCTTTCTGTATTTTTCAAGTAGTAGGACAAAGGCAAGTTTAAATAGCTTTCCTAGCTATTTATCTAGAAAAGCCTTTGGCGGTATGAGAGTTTCTGCTTCATTAGTATTAATAGAAGCCAAAAAGGACTTTTAAGTACCTCAAGGAAGTGACAGATATACAGGATTTCTATCTAGACTGCGGCAAAATGCCCAGTGCTTGATTGACCTGAGATGAAAGCTAACACTGATCTAAGAAACGGAGATTGTTTTGCAGTAACAGTAGGGAGATGCTTTGCAGATCCATCTTGACAGCAGGGACAAGAAACTTCACCGCATCTGAAAACTGCATGTTTGAGAACATCCTGACTTCCACATAGTCCCCAACATTTCCCTTACCTCTGCTGAGAGGCAGGAAGGAGATGGGACCAAATGCTGCATATCTGTTCCTGGAAGCATACTGAACTTTATACTAAGTGCTAAAGGAAGACTCTGATAACACTTTCCTTGTTCATGTACCCCTCTTCACCCTTTCAGTTGTGCATGTCTATGTTCTGAGTACATCCTTTGCTATTTAGCAAGGAAGGTGTCAAGATAAAAAAATAAGGAAACGGAAGATTCCTCTATAAGGAAAAATAGAAGGGAAAAACTTGCTCTGGTGCAATTTTCACGCATTAGTCCCTGCCATAAGGTTCAGACTGTTTCTTCCCTACTCCTTCAACCAGTTCTGCCGTTTGTCGACTACTGCAGAAGGATGAGGAAGAATTTGAGATTAGTGGTATGGCTGAGTATAGGGCAGCAGAGAAAGTTTGGAGGTACTGTTGGCATAAAAATCTGCCTTCGTATTTGTTGCATGTTGGACAAATTGGAGTTAGTGGCTGAATCCCGTCTTCAAGACAGAATTTCCTCACACTTGAAGTAAGAGATACTATTTTTGCAAATGCAGTTACTATAAGCTTTTTCTTTTGAAGGAGGATCTGCACATCCTATATTTCAGTTGACCTAAAAGCATTGTATGTAGCATTGCATCATTTCATAAAAGTACGAAGAATACTGTCAATAGCATCTTAAATTTTATCCAAAAGCTGCAGAACTGTTTACTGTTCCATTTCATGAACTTTGTCATAGCTGTGTACTTTTCGCCAGACTGATGTAATGAGTATTTAGCAAAGGTTGGTTGGCTGTGCCAGCCTGGGAAGTGTAATATGAACACAGCTTAGGTGATGGCGCCAGCCCAAGACGCTTCATCCTCATGAGGGTGGATGTTGCAAATTGCAACAAGTAATGCAAGGTTGAAAAAATTTCCAATCAATATTTCACAAAACATTACCCTAAGAAACTGGCAGAAACTACAATAGAATAAAGTTGGGGTTTGAATCTGTCAGTACAGGGATTTGAGAAGCAAAATGTGAGGACCATGTATTCAGGTTGAGATGTTAACTCAGCATGTGTAGAGGAAACATGGAGAAGCTTGTCAACATAATAAAATATCCACAAATCATTCCTAAATTGTCAGTTTCACCTGAATAAGACAGTGCTCAGTTCTCATTACTGTACTGTACTTTTCAGAATACGAAGGTTATGCTTAGCATTGCATCTCAGCTTCTTCAGTATGATTTCAGCACAGGCACTATTTGCATTAATGTAGTCTTGAACATAATAAAGCCCTTGGCATTGATACAGTTTCTTTGACCATTTCAGTTTGAATGAAAATGTAAACGTTTTTTGAAAAGGCAGAAATATCCAAAAAGTAATCAGCAAAAGTACTGTTACGGAATTGACTCTTGCAAGCCGGAGGTGGGTTTTTTATATCCTAAATATCAAATACATCCACAGATGCTTGACAAAAAAGGCACTTCTATAATGCAAAAGCTGAGTGTGCTGAAACAAAGATAGAAAGCATTCCATCAGCAGATGAAGATGATGAGCCAGCATGTTCCCTAGTAGGCCAGAAACTCGAAAACAGTGAAATATGTTTCATACTGAATGAGCTTAATTTGCACAGTAACTTAAACTTTAAATACAGTTAGGTCTGTTTCAACTACCAACGAAACCACTGGTTTTGTTTGCTAGATGTGACACTGTGCAGTAGTGACACAAGTTGGTGACACAGAAGCTGCTTTGAAATGGTCTGTTTCCAGCTTATGTGGAAGTGATCAAAAATACTTGAACCTTTTTCTCGGTTTTGTGTCTATTATGAAAGTGTGTACAATGCCTCTATTCCACGTATACAGATTTGCAGCTGATGATGAATCTGTTGAGGCTCTGGAGCCAAATTGAGGGTAGTGTACCTTGTATGGAACATCTGTGGCTAACTTTGCTTTGTACTGTCTTTAACAAAAAGTATTAAACATGGAATAGTTTTTTCCAGCCACCATTTCGTTAGTGATAGAGAACATAGTTATTAATTTATTCCAGAAATCAACTGGAGGGCTTTGCAGCACTGGAAACCTGGGCAAAGTACCTATTTGAAGTACTACATAATGCCTAGCTTTGCAGCTAATACAGAAAATAGGGTTCACTGAGACAGGTCCCATGAGAGTGGAAGAGGGCTTAACATGTGGGTTTGCATTCCTTTCCAGGACTGGGGGGTACCTTTAGTACCAAGAGGTATTAAAGAGTGTATTTCCTGGAAAGACACAAGACTTCCTTTATATTATCCAGGGTACCTTGAACATTTTGAAATTGCCTTAAATCAACAGCTTCTACAACAGAACAGACATCAGGTCTTCTGGGTAGAAGACACTTATTTCCCTGTAAGTGACTGTAGAATCTAGCAAAGCAACTGGTGCCTGCCCTCCCTCTTCAGAGCAGGGCTGTGTAACTGATCACATAAACAGGTGTTTGGGTGGCCATTTAAAGGGTACTGCTCTACTGCACTGTCAGTTACCCCAAAAAGTCCATCCTTGTTTTCTTAGTTACGAAGAAGGAATTGTTTTCAGATTTCAATGTTGAATTTATTTTCTTTGAGAATCTTAAGAAGCTTTTTTTTCAGAAAGTAAAGACAAGTGGTTTTGTTTACTTACACAAAACAAGCCATAGTTAGTGGCAAAACAACAGCTAAGGCAAGAGATTATTTCTTCTGAGCATGATTTGCTGAATATCATGTCTCCTGACCTTTGATCAGATGAGCATTATTGGAGATTAATTGGATCAATGGTGGCATATGACATACTTCAAGTATCTGTACAGGAAGATTTATGCTTATATCTGATTATAGCAGATTAGTACCTGTAGCTATAAAATGTCAAATCTACCGTGCATATTTAGGCCTTCCCAAACATCTGTTCAGTGAGATCTGAGGTTGTTGATTTGTGTATGCTGCGGGTTTTTTGAGACGAGTCTACATTTAAAAAACAAAATAAAAAAGGCCATTAAGGAAATTAGTAGTTTAATGTGGATAGGACATTTGAGATTTCACTTATAAGATTGAACAAACACTTGGTTTGTAATTTGTCCAGAAAGAACTGAAATGAAATTTCTGAGTAGGGATATGCCTGTTTTGCTCTAGAAGCTGAGATAAAATGCTTTCTTCTTAGGTTGAAGGCTGAGAGATGTGGTCTAAGAATATAGAAAATGGAGCACATTAGGTTGAAAAAAGAACTGATCTGTAAACTAGTGTGATTCAATAACTGAAATTATTTTCATGACTTCTAGTATTTAGAATACAGTGGGGCTACTATTTTTCTTTCTGGATGAGAGTTGCGTGCAGACTTTTTTTCTAAGTGGGCATTAGTGCATGTTGTATTTTGTTGCCATACAGGACCTGAAAAGTTAGTTTCTTCAGAGTCCCAGTATGTAACATGCTTCTGCTTCACTCCCTTTTCCCTGGCTCCCTCTGGCTGATGTTTTGTTTTGTCTTGTCTTGAGAGAAGAAAGCCATGACATCTTTTAGTTTACTGTGTAATAACTCATATGGTTCTTCCTTTCATCCTTTCTCTGACTTCCCTTGCTTCATTTCCATCTTAAGTTTTTAAAGACAGAACAGTTATCACTTTCCAAAGGTGCTGCTGCTCTGGGCCTATCACCAGGCATAGTGAATGAGAAAGCCTGAGAACGGACATTGCCTAATAAGTGTCCAGTAAGTGAATCTTAACATTATAAGGTATTTTGTTTATGCTTATCATGACATTGTAACCGAGGTTATTCAGTAATCTGACTTAACTGTTGCGCAACCTAGCTGTGAACACCAACACAACATCACCTTTGTGGGTCTGAGCCTTAACTTTGAGCCAAAGTTCGCATTACCTAAACAGTATTTGTTAGAAACTACTTATGAATAGTAAAACCTCGGAATTCAAATATCATCAAAGCATGAACTATTAATTGCATATAAACATCTGCATCCATAAAACATTATGAATTATAACTATATAATTATACCTAATGAGGTCTCAATCTCCAAGATACCAGTTTTCCAAAAAGTCTCATGGGGTAAGATACTGTATCTGACATGGTTTTATTATTGCACGTGGACGTGAAACGGATATTTTAAGGCAGTATTGTTTCAGTATTTTCAAACACTGCTGTGGAAATACTGTTTTTCTCTGTTTACATTTTATGAAGTAAATGAGCCAGTCCTTTTTAATAAAGGAGTCACATAATATTTGCAAGAAGTTTTTAAATTTGAGGAAATATTCAGACTGGTAGTCACATCCACTGCAAGCCATATATTTTCTATCTCAATAACAGGACACTGTTTTCTGTTGCAGTTATCAACATTTTGATTGCTTTCTAAACTCTGAGTGAAAAAATTAATTGTAACAATATTTTTTGTGGTATGTGTGCATGTATTTAGTAATAAACATACAATTGGTACTTTTGTAGCTTTATTTCTTCACACTCTAGAGTATCTTTTTCTGGGTTTTCAGAGGTATTCTGTGCATTTTTGACTGTTATCATAACATAAATGAAATAGTTTCCATTGCTTTGTTTCTAAGAAGGCAAGTTTAGTCGCATACATGCATGCTTTCAGCCAACTGAACTATTTCTAAGATTGTCTTCTAAAATATCAAAAAAGCCTGTCTTCAATTGTTTAGAGTGTGACACAGAATTGTTATGATCAAAACCACTGTTAATTCACATACCTTGAATTTAAAAATAGTTTTCATTCTTGTTTTAAAACTCTTACTTAAAAAGGAACTACAAAATGTAGTAGTGGTGTAAGGCATGAGATCCTTAAAATTAAGGGATTGAACAGCTTGCAGGAAACTGGCATGTAGGAATAATTAGTGGTTTCTTCAAAAATCAAGCACTAAGCCTTGCATCTTTCTTCCATGCACTCCCTCTCAGTTCCCTTCCCATGCTTCTTTGAATATCCTTGACACAATTCACTTAAGAAATCGAATCTCTGTAGGGTATAATTTTACGTTCATAAGTTATTTTCATAGCTACTGTTTTACATAATAGTGCAGAAATAGATGTAAAATGTAATAGAAACCAAGAGAGTAAGTTTAGGTATAGTAAAAGGTAGATGCTCCCCAGTATGACTGATCATACATAACCAAGACGTCGAATTTGCCTTGTTCTTGGAAAAGGTGCTGTATCACTGACACAATCAGTAGTTTTGGCCTCATAATTCTTTGGAGAAAAGAGAGCTGAAGAGTAACATTATAGCAGACAACACGCTGTCCAATTTCTCNGATTCTGTGATTCTGTGACCAGCACACAATTAATGCTTTGACTTCAACCTGATTAATGCTGTTTTTAACTGCTTTCTAAATTAATATCAACATGTCAGTTTTAGGCCTGTTTCCTTAGTCTCTTTGAAATAGCTGCACTGTTTAATTCATGTGCTGGTATTCTTATGGTCAGGGAACAGATAAGTGCACTAATCACAAAGACATCTTTATTTTCCCTTCCAACCTTGCATCACTCTTGTCTTCTGTTTGCTAGCTTCCTTTTTCTTGTCTTCTCTAACCTTGGAATGGGTTCGATTATTGTACACAGAGACTTCTCTTCTTTCAAAACCTACTAATATTAAAACAGTTCATAGAACTAATGACTTTTTGTTGTATTAATGATCATCAAACTAATGAGCAACATCTGTGTTTAATATTGTATTGTGTTGAATTCTAATATGACTCTAGCTTTTGAGTTCTGGGATTTGGAATACATCCATTCATATTTAAAATCTGTATGTCTCTATATTGAAGTTTCTTTAAATTAGGTACACATCCCCTTTATTTTGATTTCTCTGAATCTTCATTATTAGTTTTTGGGATTTTGTTATCATTCTTCTAAATGCATTTGACCAGTTAGCTCTGTGTTGTCTAGTTTTATCACCTTTTTTGCAGCTTCGGTTGCAGAACCTTTTGGCTCAGCCTTCAGCTTGAAGAGCGACTCTGCTATGTCACTAATACCTCTCCCATTCTTGTACCTCAGCTTTCTGTGGCTGTTCCTCCAGAGTTCTCTGCTCTCCTTTCCATTCCATTTTTTTCTTTGCTACTTTATTCATTCATGGCTGTCTCCTCATCAAAAAGTGTGTTCTGACAGTCTCCTGTGCTGATTCATTCCAAATCTTTTTTTCAATTTTTGCATTCAGAAATACATCCATGATCTGATTTGAGCCAGCAATGTGCCCTTGTGGCCAAGAAGGCCAATGGCATCCTGGGGTGCATCAAGAAGAGTGTGGCCAGCAGGTGGAGGGAGGTCATCCTCCCCCTCTGCTCTGCCTTGGTGAGGCCCCACCTGGAGTACTGTGTCCAGTTCTGGGCTCCCCAGCTCAAGAAGGACAGGGANGGGTTGGACTAGATGATCTCCAGAGGGCCCTTCCAACCCCATGATTCTATGATTCTGTGATCTCCACAAAATGAGTTCTGTCTTCCTTCAGTTCTGTCACCCTTCTATTTAAAAAGCTCTGCCCTTAATGGTAGAGTGTGAGGAGTCAGTTAGCTACAGGCTTCTTATTCTGTTTAATCTTTTTCAAGAAAAATTAAGTTAAATTGAATAGATGTGGAGAAGAATAAGTGCAATGAGTGGAGCAAGGAGTCACTGATATGAGGTGGCTAAGTTATTTTTAGTGTAACAGTCTGAAGGTTTGAAAAAAAGTTTTATGACTATAAAGCATAAGGAAGGTAAATGGCAAGAAAGAATGGTTTCAGCCAAAGGCCAATGCTGACAAACAAAAAAATAGATGTAAACTAGTAGTGAATTGCTTGAAGCTGGACATTAAAAAAGCTATTTTACCAGTTGGGGGAGTATGGCTCTGAAATAGCCTCCCCAGATGACTAATAGGGACAAAAAGAGGAGTGGCCAGAAAGGTGGTTTAATGTCTGGCAACACACCAGACTCCAACTCCAGAGAATGTGCTTTGTTTAGTTACATGCTCCCAGTCTCACCTGTATGGAGGTCTTGCATTACTAGGCTGTTCTTCAGATCCTAACCAGTGTCTGTCCCCTCTTACCAGTCCATACTGGGTATCTTTCAGGAGGATACTGATACAGATATGATGGTTCCACTCATCCTCAGCTCATATCTTCTCTAAACTTTGCAGCTTTCACAGATGAAGAAGATTCTCAGTGTTTATCTCCTCTCTCTCTGTTTGTCCCAGGTATCCATCCTACCTTGGCGCTTCTTTTTTACCCTTAAACTCTCAATCTCATCCAGCAATATCTCTTCCCAGGCTTAGCATCTTGTCCTCTTTTATCTTATAAAGGCCATAGTTGATCATATTGCTGTTTCCTAATCTTTTATCTTCTCGTTTTGGAGTTGTTCAGTACTATACCGGACCCTCTTTAAAGCAGTCTCTCTTGCATCCGATTCAAGCCATTGACTTTGTCTATGCTGATAAATTAAACATGGCCAGGGAATGTGCTTGGGCACTGAAACTTTATCATTTATTCCATTAAATTGTTAGGAGTTCCTGGTGTCATTTTGATCTGGGAAGGGCAGTGGGCTGTCCTTAGTAGTTTGGAAGTTAGCATGTGCCAGAGACTCTCCCCAGTAGTCAATATGAATGCAGCTACTCTGATTTGGAGACATGGAGTTTAATAGGGTGTTGACATTTGTACTGCTCCATTCACTGATGTAAATGTAACTGTTGCTTCCAAGTCTCTGGTCACCTCTTTATAACCACGTATTAGAAATCACATTCCATCCTCCCTTAACCTGTTAGATAGATTAATTGTCATCTTCTGTTTTCTTGTTTTCTTTTACTTGCGCTCCCTGGCTTCCATTGCTGGGCTATGTCTGTAATTGCCGTTACATCTTTATTTCCAGTGTGTCACTAAAAAGGCGTCCTTATCAGACCTCTATTTTTTCTGTTAAGATTTACCAGCTAGCTATTCTTTGTCCCTTTTCATTTAGAATCATAGAATCATAGGGTTGGAAGGGACCTCTGGAGATCATCTAGTCCAACCCCCTGCCAGAGCAGGGCCACCTTAGAGCAGGTTACACAGGAACGCGTCCAGGCGGGTTTTGAATGTCTCCAGAGATGGAGACTCCACCACCTCCCTGGGCAGCCTCTTCCAGTGCTCTGCCACCCTCAAGGTAAAGAAGTTCCTCCTCATGTTTAGGTGGAACTTCCTATGCTCATTTTCTGCAGACAACTCATAACTACCTTTGTTCCAGATCCATCTCTTTCTGCCTTACTCTGGTACTCCTTCGTTAACTAATTGTGAATTTGAGCTGAAAATGATGGGATAGAATGTGGAACTGCCTGTTGCTGACCGCTGCAGAGCACATGTGATCTTCAAGTTGAATTTCATTAGTAGTTCTCACTTTCTAAGCAATGAGTCCTATAAATTGTTGTCTAAATACCATTTCAAAGGTACAACCTTTCCATCTCCACTTTTGTCCAGGCTTTTGTCCTGGTATGATTCAATTGCTGCAACATCCATCTCTCTGACCTTTGCAAATTCAATATTCCTTTCCTCTCATCTAGATTCAGTTCTGGCTTCAAAGTTAATTTCCTGCCCTGTCACTTTTCCCATCTGTTACATTCCTTCACTGACTCTTAGGTAAAGTATGTTTGAGCTCAAACGGGATCAAAAGCACTCCCAGCCAGATCCAACTCTCATCCCCTTCTTGTGAGTATTACAGATTGAATTTAGTGATTTACCTACCTCCTTCGAAGTTAAACTTAAGCCATTTCTCTGCCTGCCTTTAGGCATCATCGTGGCCCAATGCTGGTGCATTCCTCAAGTCAAACTTTGGGCCTTTAGTTCCTACTATCATGAAGCCCTAGCACTAATTTAGAAGCTATCCGTGTCATTAGTAGTTACCCTGATGCCTTCAGAATTTGCTACATGCTGTTTCTTTTGCCAACCCGTTGCCTTCCATGTTCTAATGCACAGTGTACTGAATCCAGCAGAAAATCTGTCTCTCTAGTACTTGCAATTCCTACCCAAATCCTACGCAAAATGTATCTCAATAAGCTTCTAGTCTGAATATATAAAAGAGGGGGCCAGCAGCAATCACTGTAGGAACTGGGCTGGTTCAAACTCCTGTTAACAGAGACTGCAGAAGCTCAGTAACTGTTGCTGACTGGATTCCATACTCAAATTCTCGTTCCACCCTTAAAGCTGACGTTGACTCTAATGCAGTAACTCATATCCTCCTCAGAATGAGCCATAAGACGTTTGTTGCTCTTATTCTCTCCTTCACTTGTCCTGCAACGATCCAGTGTTATCTTTTAGCTTCCAGATCTACCTCTCTCTGTTGATGAGCACAGCAAATCCAGAATGATCTGTATTTACTCTTGCCATGTAATGCTTTATCTCATTCCTGATAGTGCTTGTCCACTAATGAATCTTTCTCTTCAGCCCCTTGCTTTATCAAACTCTGATCCTAGTCTTAACCCTAACAGGAGCCCAGTCACTCTGTCAGTCCTAGGCTGAACTTGTTTGGTTTTGCAAAAAAGAACAGCCATCCTAGTTTCTCATGGGACTGCTAGTGAGCTTAACTTTTTATTACGTATTTGAATTGCTGCTCTCAGTCTAGCTCTATCATCACAATGCATACTGGCCCTACCAGACCAGCAGCTAAATAAGTTCTTTCATTATAATTATTAGTCAAAGCTTAGTGATGGCCATGAGCCATTCAGCCAAATCTTTGCTGTGGGAGAAGACACTTTTGGAAGAAGTGCCACAGGGAAAGACCACTCAGTAGCTTAGACCAAAATCAGGATCAAAGTGCTTTATGAATTCACTAATGGCAGATTAACTAGCTAATAATCTGTGAAGTATACGTTCAGGATCAATACCAGCATTACAGCAAATAAGTCACAATATTGGACAACTAGAAAAAGTTCATAAACACCTGAAGTTTCTAAATACAACCTCCAGAGTTTCAATTGCACTTCCAGTCCTGCGTGCATACCGAGTATTATGTGTACAAAGCTTTACATTCATGCACATTCCCTCTCGCAGGTAGTATGGGTTATGAGCACACACAATCTGTTCTGGTAGTGCGAGTTCTCCTGCTTGCACAAACCTCTTTTTGGAGATGTGGCTACTGCAGCTCTGTGTTTCAAAAGTCTGTTTGTGGAGTTTTTTACCAAATCACAGAATGTTTGAGGTTGGAAGGGGGCTCTAGAGATCATCTGGTCCAACCCCCATGCTCAAGCAGGACCACTGACAGCCAGTTGCCCAGGACCGTGTCCAGACAGCTTTTGAATACTTCCAAGGATGGAGATTCTGCAACCTCCCTGGGCAACCTATTGCAATGCTCAAGTTACCTTCACGGTGAAAAAGCATTTCCTGATGTTCACACAGCACCTCCTGTTTCAGTTTGTGCCCATGGCCTCTGCTTCTGTCACTGGGCACCACTGAAAAGAGCCTGGCTCCATCCTCTTTCCACCCTCCCTTCAAGTATTTGTAGACATTGATGAGCCTTTTTTTCCCTAGGCTGCAAAGTCCCAGCTCTCTCAGCCTTTCCTCACAGGAGAGACGCTCTAGTCCTTTTGTCATCCCTGTGGCCCTTTGCTGGACTCTCTCCAGTATGTCTATATCTCTTTCATACTGAGAGCTCAAAACTGGACCCAGTGCTCCAGGTTGGGCCTCACCAGTGCCGAGTAAAGGGGAAGGATCACCTCCCTTTACCTGTTGGCAATACTCTGCCTGATGCAGCCCAGGATACTGTTTGCTGTCTTTGCTGGAATGGCATGTTGCTGGTTCAGGTAGAGCTGTTGAATCAAGCTAATGGTTCTCCTCCTCTTTGACATGTCCAGTTGGGACCTGATAATAGTCTTCCTTTTTAATATGGTAATTTGGGGCAAACGTCCTACAGGCAGTTTTGTATAATCAGCATATGTATACACACAGAGTATTTACCCTCACAATTGTATCTATTCAGGTGATGGTGTCCAGACCATTTGCTGAGGGTGGCTATTAAAATCTCCTGTAAACTCTTCATTGTTGCTGGCACCAACTATCATTTTTTCACTAAGAGATTTGCAGGACCTAGTAATTAACCTGGTTCTTCACCCTACTTTGGATTCTTTCCTGAACTCTAATTATAAACGCAATACTAATTCTTTCCAAACAAAAGCCCAGGGTCCCGTAATGGGTAAAGAACTAAGACTTCTGTCTGTTCATTGTTAGTTACAGCTCTCATCCTAAACCTATGAGCAGTACTCAAGGTTTTCAAAGTCTCTGAACGCTGTACTAGTGATAGTAAACCTTTTTGATACTTGATATACTTGTTTTTAAAAGCATAGATGCTTGCATCTGCCTAAATCCATTAGTTGTTTTCCGTTGTTTGGTCTGTTTGTTGGTTTTCTCTTACTTCTGCTGCACAAACAGGGTTGATTTGGTTGCTTAGTTTTCTAGGTCTCCATTTAAGTGATGAGAATTCTATTACAGCTTTTCTGTAAGCTGACACTTTTTGGTGGAGCTTTTATGCCAGCACTGTCCAACTTCTGTTATCTCTGATGCTAGAGACTCATCTGACTTTTAACATTTAGCGTGGCAATTCCAGTCATCTCTCTCTGCTTCTTTACAAAATACAGAGAAAGTAGAAGTTAGTATGTTGAACATGTTGGTCATTCAGATTAATTTTTAACAAAAACTATAACCATGCATTCTAAAGATTGCACAAAAAAGTTGAGTAAAAGAGAAACTATTCAGTTTCAAGGAAAAATATATCTACCTAGACAATCACATTTTCATATGGTATGTTGTGTACCAACGGAAGCAATGTTATAACCTTTCAGCTTCAAAAGAAACCAGACCCACAGCTCATTTACCAAAGTAGAGACTTAGCAGAAAGTGCATACTAACTATATGGACAGTCAACAGCAAGATTACCCTGTCAGTCATCAGTGCCCTCAATCAGATGGCTCATTGGTGGTGACAATTGAGTCACAGGACTACCTTTTTGCAAGTTCTTTAATATGGTTTAGGTCAACCCAAAACCAGCAGCAATAGTTGGTGTTATTTCACTTATAGTTTCTATCATATAGGTGCACATGCGACCCACAAAATCAGCTTAGCTCTTTAATTGCTGACAATTAGGGAATCTTTGCAAAGTGAATAATTAGCGGTTTTACCACTGATCACAAGCACATGAAACTTATTTCAGTTGTAATGCGATGTCAATGTCCAAAAGCAGCACTTTGCAGTTTTTGTATAATTCTTCTGCAAGATCTTCAGCATCAGACATTCAGTGGCTAGGGAATGGATACATCTGTGCCAGTCAAAGTAAATATGGGACCCACAGCTGGACTGGACTACTGTGTCTTCCAACTCAGATTTAGTTTTTGAAACTGTAATAAGCTGAACTCAAAATGTTGTAAAATGCCTGGTTTTCCCTAAAAAATGAGTCTTAGAATCAACCTGTGGGTTTAGTAAAATTTTATAGGTTCTCATTAGAGTGTGAAACAGTGGCTACATCTACTAGTAAATTAGACAGTGTGAAGGCATGGGCTCAAGCACTGTAACTCAGTTACCTATGTGGATGTGTTGTTAGAAAGTTCCTTGTTATTTTCGCTAGCACTTTCCCAGTTAGTTCATAGGTGTGGTTTAGGAGTTACTCCAGTATAGAAACCAGTAGGTGGTTTGGTTATGGCTCTTCTCTCTGGATGGTGAGCGTTTATGAGTATGTGTGTGGCTAGTCTATGCCAGTTGGCCTCAAAGTCAAAGAAAGGCTCTGTCACTCTTCAACTGATTAACAGAACTGTAGCCAGTGTATCTGTTCTATAGCAACTTTCTAGAGAAGGCTTTTATTGTACAGTGTATGTGCTGTAATTAAAGATAGCTTTTTCGCTCTCTCATTCACTCTGGCGCGCCCAAGAGGCCATAAATTCACTCTAGTTTATACATCATCAAGTTCTTAGTCCATAGCAGTAGCCCTTAGCAAAAAGTTCAAATCATTATGGTATGTAAAGATGAAAAAAAATTAAAGGATATTGTGGTCAGAGCGGTTTGTTATCAAGCATACGCCATACCCGTGTATCCTAGAGCACTGAATATGTATGCTGGCTGCTGCACTAATTGATCTTCAGCCAAAATTTCTGTATTACTGTTTTGACCACTGTGTTTGTAGAAGTGTGCTGTGTGTATTCAGATACCGTTAATTAAGGATTTCCCACGATGTAATTTGTTTTTATTCCAGTGTGCATACTCATAAATCTCAATGATTTCAGTATCATATGCTGTATGTAGCACTGTAGCACCATCTTGTGTGAGCTGCAAATGTGGTTTTGATATATGCGTTCAGCAGTCTTCACGCTGACTATAACAATTTTATGTAAAACTCTTTCATGTAAAATTGAAATTGGGAAAAAAGAACACAAAATAGCTCCCCCTTATAATATACATGATAGGAAATAGCTCCTCCTTACAATATACATGATAGATTTCGTAACACTGCATTCATTGAAGATACATATTTGTTAGGATGATCCATATAAATATGAAGCAGGGGATGCTGCAATATGGAGGCAGTAAATATGCATTTTATCTGGTTTATGCTACAAAAATACAGAATTAAAGCACAGAGATTAGAATGTGAGACATAAAATGAAACTATAGTATGGGAAAGAGCTGCGAGGGAAAATGAAGTAGGAATTGTTATGAAACAGCTGACAGGAATAAAACAGGAAAATGCCTTTAAATGACAACAGGTAGCAAATGGGGCAAGGGCACAGAACTCGGTGTTCATCATCAGCTGTAGTGCTTTAACGCTTCTGTATGTTCGGAAAGATACACATGCACAGGGGCAAAAAGTGGGAAATGAAATACATAAACCAAACTTCTTCATATGAGAGAGCAAATGATAATTGGAGACATGATTGTGGTGCATTGAGTGCTCTCCTGCACTCACACGTGCTTCTTTTGTTTCACCTTCTCATGCTTTAATTTGTGTCTACTTTCCCTTCATTTTTTCTTCCTACTTCTACTGAGCCAATTTCAGTATCCTCAGCAGTTTGTGTAAGAGGAATTACAATCTTAATGCAAGTTCAGCCATGGAGGACATTGCTATTGCTTGTGGCCTTTGCTACAAGTCCAGCATATTAAAGTAGTGGTGAGACTTCTTCTATTGAATGTAGTGAAGAGAAGCGCTCACCGTCACTTTCAGCACTTTCAGTCTCTTCTTTTGTGCTGTCAATTGTCTATTTTTTACAAGTATATTAATATAGTTTGAGCAGTTATAAATATGTAGGGGTAGTTCTCCTTGAGTGATTATCTATTTGGACATTTAGGTGATAGAAACAAACGTGGTTAAGAACTCAAAGACTAAGAATTTGTAGTTCATCATAACTTATAAAGCACGCTTTTATCCATGTGTGCTGCCTGAATGTGGCACAGGGGTAAAACACACCCCCTCTACCTTTTTCTATGCAACTGAGTCATAACTGTTTTCATGCCTTAGCACCTAAAGAGTCCTGAGACACAGTATTTTCTTACTGTTCTTCAATTAAAACTAGCTGTGAAAAGTCAAAGCATCTTTTACTTTTGTGGGTTTTGCTATGATTTCCTTATCAGGATATCTAGCTTCAAACCACACTGCATGGGAACACATCATATCATCCCGACTGCATCAAATCCTTGAATTCTTGGAGGAAGATCATGTAATTGCTGAATACTCGGTCTGTCAGGTTTTCAAGCGTGGAAGTAAAAAAGATATTTAGAAAAACTGGTTTGCTGCCTTTTTTGCTGCCATGGTGGAGCACATGGGTATTCTCAGCTGGTTTTGTTTTCACATGAAAAGAAATAGTGGTGTGTGATCAGGAATATATATAGAGAGACTGTGAACAAGGATGACAGCATTTGAGTGCCCTGTAACCAGCACTCTCCCAGCACATGACAAAATAATTTTTTATTTGCTGATGACTGCTACAAATGCACATCATGAAGGGAAAGAACTGGCCTATGGAATGAACACATATATTGACAGATGCTGGGGGAAAAAAAATCTATGCTGTTTATGCATACGTTTGTAATCCATTATTCTTCTCTCTGTGTCGTTTTTTTGTCTAGAGCTTATATTTGGGAGGTTTGGGGGAAAACTATTTTTCCTCTTTCGTTTGAAGTGATAAAAGCAACTAGAAGAAAAGTTTTGTGGGTATCATTGTTGACCACAGACTGCCAAAAAAAAAGTTGTATCAGTGCTTCTCTCACCATCCTTTCTAGCTCTGTACTTGTAGTGTGTGTAAGCTAAGAAGAGTTTGGGTTTCCCATTTTGCAATACAGTTTTGGCAGCAAGCAGATGCAGCTAATGCTTAAAGCCTTTATCTTGCATGTTTGATCATTTGGGCAGCCATACATCCTGAAATCTCTCCACCTGAAGACTGTAAATGTCTTCATTATTTCTTCTTAACTAGTCTTCCATTTCACCTTCCACTTTTCACTTCTAGATGCATTAATGTGAGAGATTTAACTGTTTTCTAAATCAATATCAAACAAATGCAACTACCTTTTATAGTTCAAACAGTTAAAGGAATTGAGAACAAACATAATTGCTAGCAAATTTAAGACATTCACATAGATTAAAAGTTCAGTAATAATATTGAGATATTGGCTAAAAAAGCGTCAACAAGAATGGAGGCTGCAGCATTAAAGACTTTAAATTATTTTAAAACTAGATCAGAAGACTCATGGCATGATTCCAACCCCAGCTAAGGACTNTTGTATAGAACAAAATGTTGAAGCGGTAATATATTTACATTGAAAAGTATATTTAACTTTCTAACACAAAATTGAAATGCGTTAAATGACCTTAACTTTCCCCTAAACTTATTTCTTAAATAAACAGTAGCTGATAGTCAATTTATGATAAAATTTTATTTTTTAGCAAGTCGCTGTATAAAAAGTACTCCAATTTGTGTCTAGTTTCAATTCTGTCTTTCTATATGGATTTATTTTTTACGTGAGAGAAAAATTACAAACAATTTAAAACTAAACATGCTGAAAAAATACTGATTTCTATTAAATTTNGTGGTCTAAAACACCACTATGCAAGCCAAGTCACTTCCAGTAGACCGAACCATAATCAATTTTTTCCACAAGGACATTTTGTGGGTTTCGTTTAATACGTGAGATACACCAAAATCCTAAACACTGCAGACCCTATGGAAAAAGAAGGGAAGTGCTGTGAATATTTTGTATTTTACCATGCTATATCCTGAGTGTTGATAAAAAAACCCAAATCCCTGCTCAAGTTTTGCAGTTTCTGTGAAGAAGCTGTCACAGAGAACACATTCCAAAACTAAATCCAGAAAGTGGTTCTGTTCAGCAATCTTTCAGGGAGCACTTTCACTTTTTTTCAACAATCTGGT